>CAMKVN010000212.1:0-35843 GCA_946474995.1 Funneliformis geosporum
TGTCTGACCCGACCTGACCTTATCAGGTCGGGTCAAGTCAATTACCCGACCCGACCCGACCTGTTCGGAGCTCTATAATTGAGATAGATTTTATTATTAAATATAATAAACTTTAATTATAAATGCTATCCCTAACTTTTGGAATGGATCTTTTTATTTTAAATTTAACAAATCAGATCTGAATTCAAATCTGAATTTGATAGATCAAATTTAAATTTAAATCTGAATTTGTTAGATTGAATCAAATCTAAATTTGAATCTGATCTGAATCTGATAGATCAGATTAAATTCAAATTCAGATCTAAATATAATTTAAATTTAATAAATTCAATTCAATCTAATTAATATGATTTAGATCAAATTAGATATTTTGCAGAATATTAATGTTATGATATATTTAAAAAATTTTAAAAATATTATTATATAGTAGGGAAGATAAAATTAATAAAATTAATAATATATCAATATATTAAAATATGTAAGTTATTTAAGTTAATTTTCTCTTCTTTTAATAATTTTCTAGTATTAATATTCTTATTTAATAAAAAATGTGTACTTTCTTTTATGTATTCAATATCCTAATATATTATGATAACTGTTTACAACTTAAAATATATTTTATATTTTTTTTTCATTTCTATTATTATCAAATTTACTATCCTTAAAATATTTAATTATTTAATTAAAGTTTATAGCATAAGAGAAATTACCATTTGTATGATAAATAATCTTCATATTTATTATATTTTTTAAGATATTTTTCAATCTTTAAATATTCTCCTATTATGTTTATTAAGAGTAATAACATTGTTTAGTATAATGTTGTACTTTGCTATAAAGGTTATTTTTAATTGATAATATATTTTGTTAAATTCTTTTATAGTTTTACTATTGAATATTATTGGATTTATCTGTCTTAACAAATTTTTTCACCTTTTTTTAAAAAATTTATGATAGTCTTAAACTTTATTAATTTCACAATTATTTTATCTAAATATTTATTTAATAATTGTAATTAATCAATTATATCAAGGAAAAATGATAAAGATTTTTTTATAAAGCCAATTTATTGATATTATTATTCATTAATTTTGCTAAAAATGACTTCAGAAGAAACAAATATAATTATATATTTATATTGCATCAAATTTTAAAAATTTTTAAATTGAAAACATGTTTCAGATCAGAATTTAATTTTGTATTATAAAGATACATTTATGAGATTATTATAAATATTGAAAAATGTAATCAAAGATCAGAATATAACAAATTGAGAAGACAGTTATAAAAGATAAAACAAGTTTCAAAATATATGTATATAAATTTTTTATTATGATTAGATTAATAATTGTAAAGTTATACATTTTATATTTTATTTTTTATCTGTATAGTAACTTTAAAGAGGAATTTAAATATTTTGATCAAAAGAAATAATCTTAGTTGCATAAGTAAGTTGTTTAGCGGGTTTGAAAATATATATATACAGTCAAATCTTGATATAGCGAACTCTTGATATAACGAATTTTTTAAATCAAATATATTAAAATTACCTTTACTATAGTGAACTAGCCAATTAAATTCTTTAAAAAATTCGTTATAAGCTTATAACGAAGTTGATATCCAGATCCTAGAATTCGTTATATCAAGAGTTCACTGTATAAATTTTATTATAATTAGATTAATAATTTTAATAATTGTAAAGTTATGCTTATTTTTTATAATTGTATTATCTCACAAATTTTTTATTTTTATTTTTTATTTATACAGTAACTTCAAAAAGCAATTTAAGCATTTTAGTCAAAGAAAATCAACTTTAATCATATAAGTAAAGTTGTTTAGCAATTCAAAAATATATACATATAAATTTTTATTATAATTAAAGTTATAAACATTTTTTGTAATTGTATTAATAGTCATCTGAATTGCAGACTTATCATAACTTATAATTTTAAAAAAATATAATTATATTAGTAATCTTTTTATTTTTTGTTTTTAAAAATTTTACTAAAATAATAAAATATAAAAATCTATCAATTTTTTTTTATATTATTTTTATAATTGATCTGAAATTACATAATATATAGATTAGATTAAATCAAATCAAAAGTATATTTAATTCAGGTCAATTTTATGTATGATCTAATCTAACCTTATCAGGTCAGGTTAGGTCAAATTAATTACCTAACCTGATCTGACCTATCAAACTCTAATTCTTACAAATTCTTAACTTTTCAAACTTTAAATTTATGAGCTTTTTATTGTTTTTCTTCTTGATTAAATTCAGATTTATTCTTTTTCTTTTGTTTATTTCACCCTATAATTTTATTAAATAAATTATCAAGATCATTAATATTCAAACTATTATCTAACATTTTTGAAGTTAAATTTAAATGATTCTCATTAAGTATTTCTGTTACTTTCATTTTATATTAAACTTCAATTAAATTATTAACATTTTGTTTATTATGATCCATATTATCCTAAAAAAAATTTTTATTAAAAAAGAATTATTAAATTAATAAATACAAAAAGGCATTTTATAATTTTTTTTAATATTTTTCCATTTATTTGCATACTGTTTAGCAGAATATTTGAAATTGTTATTACAAAATATAGCAAACATATTTTGTCAAAGTTTTGCTTTTATATTATCTCTGCTATCATATTTTATGCTTAAATTATTCACTTTTTTTTTCATTTTATTATAAATGTAAATCATAATTTTATAGTATCCTTGTTCTAATTGCAAAACTTTTTTTTATTTATATTGGTCTTATTTATTTTAGCAAAAGGCTCTTTTCATTAAAAAAACCAGGAGTTTTTATTATTATTATTAAAGAAAAAAATTTTATAAAAAATTAAAAAATAAATTTGAAGCGAAAGTTAGTTGTTATTATGGTTTATGATATATAGTGTTAGTGATCATAGGGTATACTTTGAATTGGAAATTTAATAGGAAAATCCAATCCAATTCAATCAATTAGTTTAATCTAATTAAATTTTATAATTTGTGATTATAGATTGGATTAAGATGTTGATTTAATCCAATTTAATTGAATTTGTGAATATACTTATATAACTTCTCTAAAAATTAAATATATATTTTTATAGTTAAAATTATTTATCTTATTATATTACTTTTTGATTTTTATTATTTAAATCAGAAATATTTGATAAAAGAAAATAAAAAAATGGTAAAAAAGAAAAAAACAAAGAAAAAAAATTGTAAAAGATAAAGTTTATTTATTAATAAATTAAATTATATTACATATAATTATAAAAGACTTATTGATAACTATATATTATATGATAATAATTTTTATTATTTTATAATTAAACTACTACTTTATAATTTTATTATAACAAATTTAACCTATAATCAATCTTTGATATAGCAAACTAATATAGCAAATTTTTAATATTTAACTAATCAAATATATTAAATATAGGTTATAATTTAAGAAAATCAAGTTCTGAAAATTTTTTAACTAAAATTAATATTACATTTTAATCTAAATATAATAAAATTAAAATACAATTAAAATCTCAATTTTGTAAAAAGTTTTCAGAATTTGATTTTCTTAAATCACAATTTATATAATGAGTTAGCTAATTAAATTTTTTAAAAAATATAAAAAAAATTTTAATTGATAACACAAAAATAATTATTAATTTAAAGTACCAAAAAAATACTAGAAATTTATTTTTGATTTTATTTTTAAAGTAAGTATTTTATTATATTTTACTTTATTTTACAACAAAAAATTTCTAATAAAGTTTTAATAATTTATATTAGATATCTAATAGTTATTCAAATTATATAAAGTTTAATAAATATATATATATAGTAAAATTTTTTTAATTTATAAATAAAAATATATTATGAAAATATTTCTTTTGTTTTAACTTATAATATTTATGTATTTTAGTACTTTTTTATTATTATGATATTATAGAATCATTTAATATTTTTTTTTATTTAAAAAAATATATTCTTTAAAATTATTATGATGCTATAAATTTATGATTATATTAAGAATAACATATATCTGAAATTTTTCTAAAGATTAAAAAGCTAGAGTTTAAATAAAGTTAATCAAAACATTTTATTTAATGTTAATATTTATTTTTTAGATATTTTTTTTTTATTATCTTGATATTTAGTAATATATTTTTATTAAATAAATATATTGGATTAATTTTTTTTAAAAAAATATACTTTTGATTTTATAATATATTTAAATAGTAATTAAAGCTTATATTAAACAAAAACATTTTATTGTAAATTAATAAAATAATTATATATAATGAGTTTTCTCTAAATGTATACCTTTAAGATTATAGTATAAATTTAAAAAAAAAGTGTATTTATAGAAGAGGATGTGTATTTAAAAAGAGAAATTTTATATGATTTTTTTATATTTAGACTGTGTGGAGTATGCATTTATAGAAAAAATATATAATGTTTGTATTTAGGAAGAATGTATTTAGAGAGAGGTCTTACTGTATTTATAAAATAAATTTTATATTTTCTCTTTATCTAAAATATAAGGTTTTATTGCCTATTTTAAAAATCATACATATTTATTAATTTTAATGATTTTAAAAAAATTGATAATTACTAAAATAGTTAAAATATATTGATTTATAATTATTTGTATTATAATTGAGATTATGTATATATGCAAATATACAATTTGTTTATTATATTCATATGCAATATAATATTCTATTACATTATATATTTTCTCAATTTTAAGTTTTTAAGAAACATTATAGTAATGAGTATTTTTATCAATAGTAATATTAATCTAAAGTAAAATAAATGTTATTAATTAATTAAAAATTATAATTATAATGATAATTATAAATATATAATCATAATATTTACTAATACAGAATAATTATTTTTACTTTTTATTTTATCTTTTGATATTATTTTAGAAGTTATAATATATTCTAAATATAAAAAATTAAAGATAAAATTTAAAATAATTATTTTAATTATAAGTTTTAATAAAATAAGTTTTTTTTTATAATAAATCTCAATTATTTTATTTATATCAAAAATAACAGCATAGGTTTCTTTTAATATTTTAATTTTATATTTAACAATTTATATTTTTAAGATGAAAAATAAAATTCATATTCCTCATATAAAAAAGAACTAAAAATTTTATGAGAATGCCATTTTTTTTTCTTGAATGTCTGCTTATAATATTTGTTAAATTTTAAAAGATTAAATCTTTCATTTAAAATTATATTATTCCAAAGGCTGGCATATTGATGAATTTGTGATTTCACTAATAGAATTAACATTTCACACCTTCTTTCTATTGGAAATTGGCAATATCTTTTATATGGACCAAAATCTTCAATACTTTCAGCTACATGTAATAAATAGTGAAAAGATATTAAAATCTTCTTCATCTATATTAGCATAATTCCTATAAAAAAAATAAACATATTATAAATAAAAGTAATTTACGTAGTGAATATAATATTTATATACTTTGATATATAATTATAAAATATTTTCGAATTTTTTTTTCAATATTTTCTTTTTCAATATCGATTTGTGAACAGCTGTGACAAAGTCATTCTAACCTTTAATAAATCTATAAATTTAATATATATTTAGAAATTCAATTTAAAAATCATTAAATTATTTAATAAATATTTATAAATTCTATACCTTATTTTTTTAATTAAGTTAAAATTTTTTTAAATTTAATTTAAATACGTACATAATTATTCTTTCAAAAATTATTTTTATAATATGATAGTAAAATTTCAAATAATAATATTACTGTAATAATAATCCTTCGTTTAACGTCGTGAAATTTTAATATCAAATTGGAACAATATCTTATCTTTATATCTAAATTAGTTTGATATCTAAAGTACCGTATTAGCTCTTCACGTCCTGCTGCATTTCATTACTGAGATGAGGAATAAAATGTTTATAAAAAAAGCTTTTTTTTTTTTTTAAAAAAAAAAACTTGAATATATCGAGGTTTCTATTAATTAATAAAACCTGTACGTTTACAAATATTTAATCCTGTAACAATCTCTTTTCAAAGATAATCTTTCATAGATAATGGTATTTACAAAAGGTAAAAATTACTTCCGACTCTTATCATTTCTAATTGATAGGTATAATTCCGGAGTAATCTTAATCAGGTATTATTCTACAAAAACACATCTGAAAATTGTAACAAAACAAATTATCGATTGACACCACATTAGGGATTTAGTATATCGACCAACAAATGCCTTGTATTTAACCAGTTGGTTTCGCCATTCACAACGTGATTGATTCTTTAAATATATTTGGTTTAATTTTAGGGATTCATCTTTAAATTAATTATTTTCAAGTTGGTTGAACCTACCCTTTCATATATGTTCCTGTAATTTGTATATATATATATTTATAAGATTTTCGTCTGTCCATCATGAAAATACGGATAACGAAATAAAACGTTCAAATTGTAAATTTTCAAAAATATACTTGAACTTTATTGGATCAACTGAACCTTAATAAGTCGATCAACAAATATTTTTAGATGTCTTTCAAAATCAAAATGTAATTTCCAACAAAAAATAAATTCTTCTTTATACCAGTTAAACGTTTTGGGAGATTATTTATTCAAAAACAGATTTTTAAATGTTACATTTTTTAAAAACATAAACAAGTTAAAATTACGGACCAATCAAAAGATCAGGAAACCCAATTGCTTATTGATAATCTGCTCCATTATGGTCTTAGCTCATGATAATCGAGATAATGCAAGATAATAATTTCTAAAAAAGAAAAATATAAACAAATAATAATTTAAAGGATTTTTTTTTTTTTGTAAAATTGATTAGTTTGTTAGATATTCGTACATTATCAAAGATCATGCCAATTTTTGACAACCAAAAGGTTTCGTCGAATGGGCGTTTTCTGTGATTTACACAGTTAAAGGGTCCCGGAGATTTCCTGAATTTGTTTGTTTCAGATGAAAAGAGAGTTCTTTCATCGTGTGATTTCAACCGTTTGTTTTCATTTTCTCAGTTTTTGAAATGGATGATCAATATAATATATATATTTAAGAAAAAGGCACATTTTCATTAACTTTAATTGGATATTAACTTTCACTCACTATAACATATAAGGTAAATAATACTGTATCATGTTGTCATGCCCATAAAATAACATTTCATATAAGTATAATATCCGTTCATACGGCTAAAAATGATGCAAGTAAACAAAGACGTGATTGGGTAAAATATCGCAAAAAGGAAGGAATTTTGGGGTTAAACACAAATGCATACTTGTTTTTAATTATCGAAGAAAGGATCAATGCGCATGTACAGAAAATTGACATAATTGACATATTTTTGTTCATTCAATCTCTGATAACCGAAGATTCAAAATAAAATAAAACCAACGCGTAGATTTTTACCGATTAATCCCAGTAATCTTAACAGAAATATCTAAACAAGTGGAACATAGAACATTCCAACGAATGATGTTGTCGCATAAGAATCATACCTTATGTCATCATTATTGTAGTTGGACGCCACTTTTAGAAAAATTTTTTTTTTGCATTGATCATTTAATCAGCTGAAATTGCTAAAATAGGAATCTTTTAAATGAATATTCGAAAGAAATCATTAAAAAGCAACCAATCAGATTACCCATTAATAAGTCGATCAGGAAAAAAAACCAAATTCTCGAAACAATTAAGTTTAGTCTATTTTATTATAATCTCCAAAAAGGTAAGAAATTACCGAATTATATCGTACAAGAATGTTTATCTAAAAAAAAAAAAAAGAAACAATAGAAATTGGATAAAGAATAAACGCCACCCCCACCTTAATCATTCCCTCAAAAAGGGAGTTTCTTAAAAGGGATTTTCTTTAAAAAGCTACTCGCTTTCTTCCCGCATGATCCTGATCTGATATGATAACGAAAAAATTTAATTGTTCTTCCGTCGAATTGCGTCTTTGTTTATGAGTATTGATCGAAAAGATAAACCAAAATTAGGTATTTCATATGAAGAATTTTTAATTGGTTGCAGTGACCCTACCATTATATGGAAAGAGATAATGCAAGGTGATGATTTTTAATGAACAACAAATTAAGTATTACGAGTATTACGCGTTACGTATTCTTTATTATGCTTTATGTTTGAATGAACGAATTGATTTGATTGGCTTAATCAACTTATAAAACATGTAATACACGGAAATTCCATGATAAACAAATGATTGTAATCAAACATTGAAGAAATTTACCGTTTAGATTATCAAATGATCCCTTGTTATGGGAAAGCATAATTTTTTTTTCACAGGCTTCGGCAGATTCCACCCCAACAAATCTTATCTCGACTTTGTTATCAAAATTTTTTTAATTTTTCCAAAGGTTTTACCCGAATATAATGAATTATTCCGTATGCATCTTTTTACCAGAATTTTCCGCCAACTTGCACATTACATATGTTTACGTATCGTGATCGTATCCCCGCGCAAACAAGTGCACCTCCACACATTTAGTAACCAAAAAAAGTAACGTTAAGAACTGATAAAGCAGTGTAACATTCAATCAAGCCATTGAAGAATGACGTAAAAAGATTTAATCTATTAATGGAAGACATTTTCTTGGCATAACCTTACCTTTAATTGAATAACTTTTTACTTTCGTAAATAATCTCTGATAGTTCTGATATCTTTACCAAAATTTAAACATAAATTCAGAGATAAGAAATGTGCTGTTAGATAAGGAAAATATACATTATATTGCATGAATTGATAAGCTTTAGCATAAAACACAATTATGTATTAATATAGTTCATTTGTCTACAATCGCAAACCTTGCATGTAATTCTCGTTCCTTGTGTTTGACAAAGAAAGTTATTACATCATAGTATCACTACAAGGGAAGTTCGCGATTCAAAGCGCGTGAACGTGATTTTTTTTTTTTTTTTTTTTTGTAATATTACATGAAAGCTTTGTAAACATATCATTAGCATTAATTAAACAGTTAATAAAAAAGGTTATCTAGGGATTGATTGAGAGATCAGTGGGGATCTTTTTTAAAAAAGCACGCGATAGATTTGATAAGAATCATTTTCTGCTAAAATGGGTTAAAAATTACAATCAACTAATGATAATCAGTGTGTGATGAGATATGATCTGATTGATATACCTTTTTTGGTCAATGGACGAGGGAACCCCAAAAATGTGGCAATTTCTATTTATACTTTAGCAATAAGTAAAAAATGAAAAAATAAAAATGTCTAGTCTATAGTTTTAATTTATAGTATACTGTTAAATCCACATTAAAAACTTGAAAATCAATGGTATATTGTGTACATGGCTTTTAACCAAGCGAGGATCCATATCTTGTCGAGAAATTGCAGATAATGTACATGCGAGGGGGTACCTTAAAGGTTTTTGGTGTGAGAAAAATGAGAGAGATTTTCCTCACACATTAGAGTTAAGTTTTTCAACTGCTCAGAATAATAAACAAACAAATATATATATATATATATTTCGTAAGAAAAAAAAAAAAGGAACAAAAAATATCATCCAGATGATCAAAACATGTATGAAAAGGAAATATTGAAATTGTGGGGGGGTAAGTAAAATCGTAATAACAAGCATTATGCAATATGCAGTTGCAATTTTTTAATACATTATCAATCACCAAATATCGATATTTTTACCGATTTTCTCTGAGTTAAAACGTCAGATTAATTAAATTTGTGTTATCTCTATCAAATTGGTGGTCAATAATTTTGTGTTACAAAAAGATAATCCTTTTTTGGACAAAGGTTTATAATCACATTTATTTGTAGTAGATTTCAGGAAATTTATGAATACTCATCAAACAATCCGAGTTAGTCTTTCATATGAGATTTTCTAAATCATCTCCATACAATAAAGAATTTTTATTGTTTTAAATCATTACTATAATAAAAAAAAAATAATAAATTTTTTTTTAAAAAAAAGAAAAGCAAGAAAGAATGTTGTTCTACGGTATATATTTTTTTTAGATTCCAAGAAGGAATCATAAAGAGTAAGTTACATGTTAGATTCTTCTCTTGCATATCAACCCATTAGAAAATGGTCAAGAGGAAACTTTCATTTTATTACATAAAGAAAAATGTGTCCAAGTTTAATATTCTTACTTAATGTAATTACGTAATGTTGATAATCCATATATGGGGACATATAATAAATCACAGACTATCTATAATCATATGAACATTGCATTATCTCGCATTTAAAAACTATTATGGAAAACGCGAGACGCGAGGTTTTTTATCCCTTGAAATGACTAAGCCTCAAAGGTGAATCATTTCCCCGCAGCACTATTACTATGACATCTTTATCGATTATCAATCATCTGGATATGGGCACATGATTACTGAGGCTCATTCCAAACCGACTTTCCTTCTTTTCCGATTCAATCATCTATTGTATGTCGAAAAAATTTATTTTTATCTCAACATTACGAATTCCTCCCCAACGAAAGAAAATATTTCATTATTATTTGGAAAGATGGCGTTTTATATATGTATATATATGTACATATATCTATGTACGAATATATATGTCTTTCAATTCTTTTAATTCGTCATCAAACAATAGTAAGAAAAGGAAACGCTTGTTCATTTGTGTAATGGTAAAGTGTTTTTTTTATTGTACAACAAAGGTAAACCAAATCCAAAAAAAATAAAATTTAATCTGATTACTTATCGTGTGAATTGCAAGAAAACAATCAAAAGGCCTTGTCTTCAAAAACAAAAGGTTCTCGTGAAAAGCAAACATTGAACCCCTGTGTTTTATCAAAAAGGTTTATTTACTTTTTAGATCTTTGAATTGATACGATTACCGCCGTAGTAATTTATAATCGAATGCTATCGAAGCAAAAAAATTTTTTTTTAAATTTTCGATCAAGTTTATAATAATAATTATAATAAATAAATAATGATGTGTTATTTGTTAAAACAAAATGTACATTATCTTGTGTCACATTCCTTCTTTATACTAAAGATACCATCTTATAATTCTTTATATTCTTTATCTCATGTATTTCTAATGTCTATCACTACTCGCGCAGTCTACTCGTTTTTCAAACTTTAATCAAAACGAAAAAAAAAATTTATAATTTAAAAAAAAAACTATCTTAAAAAAAACTTATTTTTGGCTTTTTCTCCTGTCAAAATGTCTCCTTATATATGCTTTAACCTTACAGGCCACACTTTAATCTACTCCTAAAATGTTTTTTTTCATTGGACGATATTACACAACATCATTATTTAGATATTTCTTTTATATTTTACCATTTTTTCTCTTTTTTTTTTTTTTTTTTTTTTTTTTACTGATATGACAATTCTTATCAATTGATATGTTATTATAAATAAAGATATCTTATCTATATACAGAATTGTTGTAAACAAAATAGGGGATTTGCCCCGACTTTTTAATGCAAAAAAAAACTAGTTTTTTTCTATCTTGTTCATCATCAAAAATTCATCACTATCTAAAATTTTTTATAATAGTATTGTATATTTATCATTATCTCTAATCTATTTATTACACAAAATTTTTTTTTTTTTACAGAACAAAAACGCCCTTAATTATAATCATATTTTCCCTCTTTTTTTTATATAAATATCTGGTTCCTTTAACATTTTTTTTAATACTCATATCATAATAATTTCTTTGATTTTCTCTGCATTAAAAAAGTTGTCAAAAGACCTTCTCACATTACGTACCTTTTACTTTTTTTTTTTTTATATCCTTTCTTATTATTACAATTATTATTTAACTTTGAAACAAATTCGAAAAAAAAAAATATTTTTTTCCTCTTTAATTAATTAAATATCCTATATTTATTGTATTTGTTTTTTTTTAATTTAATAAAAAAACAAAAAGTCCTTTCGCTAAATTTTTTTAGCGGTTATTTTTTCAATTTCCATGCATAACTGGACTGCCCTAACTAAATATTCCAGACCTGCAACAACTGACCGTACACTTGCTTTATACCACATCGAAAGCCCAACTAAAAACGCAATCACCCTTCAAACTTACTTTTAGAAAGTCGCGCTACAACAAAACAACGTCAACTTTTGTTACTTACTTTACTTCCACGGAAGTATCACACATTCCGTTTCGCGCTATAAAAAAAACCACAACCTTCGAATCAACCCCTCAAAATTCTCTCTCAAAATCTCTTTTGCCGCAGTACAATTTTTTTAAAAAACAGAACAGCACTCAAGCAATAACTTTCGAAAAGTAAAAACAAAAAAAATTCAAACCAAGACATACCTATTCTTTACCCTTCCATTTTACCCTTCCAAGAATTATGGAACATTCCGCTGCAAGTATGCTTTCCAATTCTCAGCAACAACAGACTTCTGATAGCCATCATCGGCGAAACGTCGTCCAACAACAACAACAGCAATTCAATCAACAACAGCAACAGCAGCAAATGTTACAACAGCAACCTATTCAACACTTGTCCAATAATAGAAAAGGTTCTTCTGGATCTATTCAATCTCGTTCTTGTAAGACGGAAGGTCATGGTGTGTCCGCTACAGTATGTGCAAACTGCGGAACTACCACGACACCTTTGTGGAGGAGAGCTCCAACTGGAGAGACGATTTGCAATGCTTGTGGTAAGTGACCAAAAATTCATCTTTGTCCGACGACAAATTTTGTGAAACGTTAATACTTTTTGAGACACAGACAATGAAATTAATTAATTTGTTTGTATCATCTTATTTAGGACTTTACCTCAAGGCTCGTAACGCAGTTCGTCCGCCATGGTTAAAACGTAATGCTATTAAAAAAGCTACACCATCTATTCCTGAAACTCCCGAAAGTAATAACTGCGGAACTTGTCCAGGTGATGGTCATTGTGATGGTACCGGCGGATCAAGTTCTTGTGATGGTTGTCCGGCCTACAATCAACATCAAGTGAATCGCCAAGCCTTGATATGCGCGAATTGTGGAACTAATACAACCCCTTTGTGGCGTCGAGATGAAGCTGGTAACACGATATGCAACGCTTGTGGTAAGTAGACGGAATCTCGTTGATGTTGTGTTACCGTGGAATAAGTTGCTTACCTTATTTTCTTTCTTCCAGGTCTTTACTTTAAGTTGCACAATGTTCACCGTCCCGTAACCATGAAAAGGTCGGTGATCAAGCGTCGTAAACGTGTTGCTTTGGCTACAACTCCACCACCTCAAACTCATCATCAATCTGGAGGATCCGATAATGAACATCAATCTAGGAAAGGTCGAGTTCATAATCCTCCTACTCCACCCTCAACCTCTGGTTCTGAACGTGGATACGTTTCATCCGATGATGACATTTGCTCGATCGAAGATTTAAATGTCGGACGCAAAAGAAAAGCTGATGAATCCATCGTTACTAATAAACGTCGTTGCGGAAACGCTAGGCAAGTCCCTCTCATTGAAGATTATATCAAACGCAATTCTCATAATAATGAAGGGATGTGGAATAATCCTGGTCAAGAATCTTATGATGAACGTAGACGTAGTTTGTCACCTGTTGAACCCACTTTAAATTCTGGCTTGCCTCAAGTTCACATTCATCAAAATAATAATACTGGAGCATTTAATAGTCGTCTTATGGGAACTCCAAGCGTTCCTTTA
This sequence comes from Funneliformis geosporum, assembly GCA_946474995.1. NCBI lineage: Eukaryota > Fungi > Glomeromycota > Glomeromycetes > Glomerales > Glomeraceae > Funneliformis > Funneliformis geosporum. The sequence continues at coordinate 13,678 of CAMKVN010000212.1, forward strand.
CCTTCCGTTTTCTCCGGTCAATATAATGAAAACAATAATGTTTCACCTCAAGGTTCTTCGGGTTCTATTTCTTCCTTGTTGAATCCTAGTTCCCCAACCGGACCTACACAATTGCCTCCAATTATTAGTTCAGTTGGTAGTATGGTGGCACAAAGTGCGCCTTCAACCATTTCATCTCATTCGAGCTTTTCAAACAACGTTCCATCCCATCAACCTTTACCGACTGCCGCGGTCGCTGATCCAAGTATAACCCAACAGGTCTTGCAAGCTCATCGTCAAGAGTTACAACGTGAAGTTTCCCACCTAAGCATGTTGCTCAACAGAACCACCGCTATTTTGGTCGGTTTGGATCAAGCTATGGCTTCTAATGCTGCGACTCGTGCAGTTAACGTAGAGAGTGGCAATAGCAATTTACTTCCTTCGATGAATTATGGATCAGCACCAGAAAATAATAAAGGCTGTGCTCTTTATAATGTTGGATTACCTTCTCCTCCTGTTAATGCCGGAATTGGTCAAAAATCATACATGCAAAATGTGACCCTTCCACCTCTTTCACCTTCTGCTTCTTCTGATGGTCAAATGACCCGTTAATCTTGAACGAAAAACCAATCATTTAAAAATTTTATCTCAATATATTATAATTATTTGCTGTTTCTGCTGTTTAATGCTGTTTATGACTTATGAACCTACCTTTTTAACTGCTGCTTAATACTTTCGATGTTGGTATAATACTACAAGTGTGCGATTGGTCAGTCGCTTTTGTGGTAATAGATAGTTTAATTTTAATAGTATGTTTCCTTTTTTTATCTCACCAAACAAACAAAAAAAAAAATTACACACATAAATATATATAATATTTACTTTTTTTCTCTCTTTTAACAAAATAATACTATATATACAATATATTCGTAGAATAAAAAAAAAGAAAAAAGAAAAAAAAAAAAAAATATAGTTCTTCCAACTTTCTTTCACAATATATGGTGGTTGGATGGCGTGATTTTTATGTAAATGGTCTCGTAGCATTGCAACCTTGAACTTATAATCTGTTTGATTTTATATTTTGAACTCGATTTCGATCCTTTTTTCCCTTGATCTTGAGCAGGATCTGGTGTGAGATACCTTTTCTGTTATAATTTACTGGCAGCACGATATAGATGTCTGTCAGTTTATTTTTTCCATTTTTAATTTTATTTTTAATTTTTATTTTCTCGACCTTTTTATTTTTATTTTTATATTTTTTTTTTGAATTTATGATTATTATTTTTATTGGATCCTTCGTTGAAAGTGATTTACATAAAATAGTGTTTTGCATTCATTTACGTTAAAATAATTTCAATATATATATATATATATATATTTTATGAGGGTTGATTTGAAAATTTTGTAGTCCGACTCTTCTTGTATATAAAATTTTCATTTCATTGCTTTTTTTTTTTTTTTTAAGTTGGTAATTTTAAAGTTGCTTATTGTAAATAGTTTTTTTTTTTGTCCTGTTGCGTATTTTTTTTTGGAAAAACAAATAAAAAATTTTTTTTTAAAAGAAAAAAAGAAATCGTGTATCGAAATAAATTATAAAATTTTCAATGTAAAATGACTATAATAGGTTTATTTACTAATAACACCTTTGGTGACCAATAAAATCAATAAAATCCAACAAACACTATCCACCTATTTTACATTTTGTTTTTTGAGAGCGATGTCACAAACTCCTCCAAAAAGAAAATTACCTGAACAAAAATCTGCGTTAGACGTTGCAGTTAATCAGCTTGTCCGAGCTTCAGTAGGTGGTAACGTACCTTCTACACTTCCCGATGAGGATTTAGACAAGTATATTGCTGACTTGGTTTTAAAAGAAGCATCTGCAAAGAATAAAATGTATAATAAAGAAGGTATTAGAGCATATTTGCCACATACCGGGACGTAAGTATTTGCGAGCTTGCCTCAACTCTGTTTTAATAAGGTGTAATGTTAACTTTTATACACATATTGTTCATAACAGTCCACCATGTAACCTCCCAAAGACTAATAAAAGGTTTTTAATTAATGTGGTGAAAAATGTGGATCATCATAATCAGGCTTTACTTAGGAAGATAGAAGAAGAAGCTGCCGCTCGTAGGATTGCTTTAAGACGAAAAGTTTCATCACGTCAACGCGATTCTTATAGTAGAGATTCTAAAACTAGTAAGTTATCTAGAGATCACGATCGATATTATAGCGATGATGAGATTGATTCTGACTCGGATTCATCATCCAGGTAACGAATTAATACGTATAATAAATATTTTTCTTTTTCTTTCTATATTTCTATTTATTTATTTGTATTGTCATTAATGATAATATTACATGTGTGAATTAGCGAAAGAGGTCGAAAGATAAGTCGTAGCAGGAGATATTCCTCCCGAAGCCCAAGTTATGATAATAGAAAATCATCGTCTTCGAGAAAAAAATCAAGTCGACGTTCCGTTAGTCCAGTTTCGTCCTCTTCCTCCTCATACTTTCATAAGAAATCATCTGTATTAGATAAAGATGGTTTTAATTCAAGGTTTGTCACATCACGAGAAGAACTATCAACAGATTCGCCGAAGAATAAACCCACATCAGAAACAAACGTTGTTAGAAAAAAAGGACGTGGAGAAGTTAGTAATGGGTCAAAAATGGATAAATATTTTAGAAAGGATTATGATCCGATGTTTGATATTGAACCATTTATTGGAGAAACTAATTGGTATAATTATCAAAGATTTGAACAAATGTTTGCTGAAAAATCCGAGAAATCTGAAAAATCTGTTGAGGATAATAAGAAAAAGAAGAAAAAACATAAGGAGAAAGCTAAACATAAACATAAAAAGAAAAAGCATAAGTCTAGTAAATCCAAGAAAAAGCGAAGACGAGGTTCTGACAATGAAATGTCTTCTAGTTCAAATGAAGACAATGTTGAGACTAATATAAAAATACGTCGGAAAAATGATGATAACAATCACAAGTCTATAGTTTATGAATCGGTTCGCGAATGGGATAAACCAAAATTAGTATTTGGAAATTGGGATCTTGATAAAACAATATAAATTATTATTTTTTTTTATTTTTCTTGGTATACATTATTTATTTATTAAAGGTTTGCAATAATTGAAAACGTTTGTATATTAGCAATTATATATATATATATATATATATTTTTGAACATTTTTTTTATATAAAATAAATTATTTAATATATTGCCATACATTTTTGGTTTGTGTTCATGCTAGGATGATCGGGATCGTTTGATAGGTTCAATCTTAGTTGCTGTGTTCTATAAACAAAATTATACATATATTTTTTTTATGCGGTATGTCGAGATTGCTTTTTTTGCTGCTTTTCGTTTGATACATTGCCAACCAAATTCTTTCAAATACATAATTCAGTGAACTGGGTCGTTCCTTAGCGTAATACGCATCGTAAAACGCTTTCATTCCTTTTTTTTGAGGCCTGTTCTCTTCAATAAATACTTTCAACCACCTATTCATTATACTATTTTAATTGTTAATCATGGCACTTGTGAGTCTTCCTAAAACACTCTTTCGAATTTTATTTAATTTTTTCTTTAATTAATGGTTATAATTCTTTATCTTTTAATAGAGAATGGGAGGCCGTAGAAAGAATGTTAAAAAAGGATTTCAATTCACTCTTATGGTTGTCGGTAAGTTCGAATTTTTACCTTCCACAACAGTTTTCTCCTTGCATAAAGCAACCTCCCCCCCTTTTTTTGACCCTTCTGCATGACTGCAACTTGGGCAGATGACAACCTATCAGTACCTAATTGTTTTGAATTTTGTGATTTTGTCTAAATAATATATGTATTCGTTATTACAATAACGTATATTACCCTTATATATACATATAAAAACTTTTGAAAATAGGCGCATCAGGTACCGGCCGCACTACTTTTGTCAACACTCTTTGTGGCAGTGAAGTTTTATCCAAAAAATTATGCGATAACCCGGATACTGCACATATAGAAGAAGGCATTCGCATTAAACCTGTCACAGTTGGTAAGATATTTATTATATTTTAAAGTTTCAAATTCGTATTATTATAAATTTTTTTATTTGTTTAGAGTTGGAAGAAGATGGAGTTAGGATTGCCCTAACAATTGTAGATACTCCCGGATTTGGAGATAATATTGACAATGAATTTTGGTATGTTTCTTTTTCGTTGTATTAAAAATGTCACGTAAAAAGATTTTAAAATTTAATTCTCATTAAAGTTTTCAAGAAATTATGGGATATCTTGAAAGGCAATATGATGATATCTTGGCTGAAGAATCCCGTATTAAACGTAATCCAAGATTCAGAGACAATCGTGTTCACTCCCTTCTTTACTTCATCACCCCAACAGGTCATTCGTACGTACATTAATTATGGATGGAATTTCTTTTTTTTTAAAAAAAATAATATTGATTTGATTAAATTATAATGATATATCATCAATTTAGCCTTCGTGAGATTGACATTGAATTGATGAAGCGACTAAGTCCGCGTGTCAATGTGATTCCTGTCATTGGAAAGGCTGATACTTGTACACCGACAGAATTGGTTCAATTCAAAAAGAGAGTGTGTATCGAATTAAAATAAAATGAATTTCGTGTTCCTTTTCGCGTCATATTGACTTTAATATCAATTTTCAGATAATGGAGGATATTGAACATCATAACATCCCAATTTATAATTTCCCATTCGATGTAGAAGAAGATGACGAAGAAACTGTTGAAGAAAATAGTGAATTACGAGTGCGTAGAATCTTAGGTTTAATCGTTAATTTATACATGAGGGTCATTATTTACTAAATTATTAAATAATTTTTAGGCACTTTTGCCCTTTGCCATCATTGGCAGTGAGGAAGAAATTATGGTAAACGGAAGAAATGTACGCGGTCGTCAGTACCCGTGGGGTGTCGTTGAAGGTATGTTTAATTTTTAATTATTTGTTTCAAATCGATATTATACTCTTAATTATATAACATTTAAAAATCCTTTATGATAGTTGATAACCCGCAACATTCGGATTTTGCAAGATTGCGATCAGCTCTATTAAGGTAACAAATTTATGTTCATGTAATTAAATATATATCAACGTGTTTGAAAATTTAACCCAATTTTCTTCTTTTTTATATTTTATTATTGTTATTAGCTCTCATTTGCAAGACTTAAAAGAGATTACTCATGACTTCTTGTATGAAAACTACCGTACTGAGAAACTTAGCAGAAGCGCTGATGTTCCTGTCGAGTAAGTACTTTCTTTAAAAATAATAATAATCATAATAAATAAATTACGATCGTTGAATTCAATTAACTTAAAATTTTGTTTCTATTTTTTTAGGGACTCCAGTATCTTACCAGAAGATCATGCTACTCAAAGTGTACGATTGAAGGAAGAACAATTGAAACGTGAAGAAGAGAAGGTAAAAACTTCAAACGATTTCTTTTTTTAAAGAAAATATATTTTTAAAGTATCAATTTCAATTGACTTTTATTTTTTTTTTTAGTTGAGAGAAATTGAATTGAAAGTTCAACGTGAAATTACTGAAAAGAGACAAGAACTCTTGGCCAAAGAAGAAGCCTTAAGAAATTTGGAAGCACGGTTGGCACAAGCTCAAGATAATAATAATAATAATAATAACAATAATAATTAATTCATGGAAATATATATATATATAATATATACACACATTTTATTTATTATTTTCAAATGAAATTTTATATTTATTTACTTATTTATTCTGGGAATAATTCTTCCTTGTTTAGAAGAAACTTTTTTTGTAGAAATATATTAATTATTTTTTTTTATTTTTATTTTCTCCTCATGTATTATTATTACAAACGTAAATTCGAAATTATATAATTTAAAATAAATCTATTTTTTTCTTCGGGAAATTTTTTTAAAAACTGAATACATAAAATGAAAAAAAAAAATCAGAATAATTAAAATTTAAAAAATTTGTAATTAAGTCATCATTTTTTTTTTTTTCCAGATAAATGAATTGAAATTAAAAAAAAAAAATAAAATAAAAAGGCTGACCCGAACGGAAGAGTAGTCTGAATTGAGTTACATCACAATTGTAATGTCTCACGTATCGCACTTCATAGAACTTCCACTAATGAATCGTGTTTAACTCCTACTATTAATTCAATCGAATCTGTCAAAAAAGACATCATATTCTGAATCAAAGAGGATACTATTTCTGGTTATTCATGACCCACTCTCATGAGTGTCCCAGCTAAAGACTTTTGTTAGTTTTTCTCAGACCTTCCCAAGGGTTATTAAAAAATGACCAATGGAATAAATTCCATTGTCCGTATGTTTACCCCTAACGCGAGCTTTCCGTTCAGGTCAATCAAAAGGAAGAAGTTTATGATGTTTATAAAAGAGATTTGTCTAAATAGAAATTGATCAAGAAAATTTGAAAAGAATATGAAATTTAGGGAAATATACATATCACGTGACCCGAACGAAAGAGTAGTCTGAATTGAGTTACATCACATTGTGATGTCTCGTGTATCGCACTTCATAGAACTTCCACTAGCGAATCGCGTTCCAACACTCCATTGATAGGAAAACAATCCATCATAAAGACTTCATATTAACAAACCAAGGAGTGTACCGTTTCTGGTTATTCGCACTCATTCTCACGAGTATCCCAGCTAGAGACTTTTATAGTTTTTCTCAGACCTTCCCAAGGGTTAAAGTGACATCGGAATAAATCCGTTGTCCGTATGTTTTCCCCTTACACGAGCTTTTCGTTCGGGTCAAACAAAATATATAGCAAATAAGATCATTAAATAAAGAAAGATAATGAAAAGGAAAGAAAAAGACTAAATGATGAAATTTAAGGAATATTAAAAAAGTTAATTTCCATTGAAACCAAATTGACGTAACAACTGCAAAACGAGCTTCATAAATTTGATGTATTGTTCTTCAGGGACCTCATCATCACTGAAACGCGCTCGTTCATAGCCTTCAACATATGCATGTCCTAATTCACGATCTATTTTTTTATGTTCTATCAAAAAGTCAATATATCGCTGAACGGACATTGATGGCTGACGTGCAAAGTTTTCCGAAGATCTTACAGCCTGTTGCTCTTTTCAATAATTTAAATCGTATTTTAATAATAGATCAATCTTAAAATCAAAACAAGGAAACGATTGCAAATTTATTTTACCTATTAAAGAGAGCGTTTCAATGATTGAAGATCTGAAGTGTATATTATGGTATGATGAACCTTGATAAATAATATTCAAGCGATTAAATTTTTGAATGTAGTATAATTAGATATCCCTATAAAAAAAGACATAATACATAGTACCTGGTCTTCCCCATCCTGGTCGTCCTCCATCTTCAGGTCTTGGTTCACCTGCCAAAGCAATCCTGGAAACGCGAGTTAGCTCTGAAACAATAAGATTATGCACAAACTAGAGAAAAATGAATTCAAGAAATTTTAATATATTTTTAACGTTAATAATATACTGTATAACCGAACATACCTTTGGTATATCTTTTTCGCTTATTGGCACTTGAGACTTTGGTATATCATTTAAAGCTCGTTTTACAGTAAATAAACGACTAAAACCCAAAATTACTGCTATAAAACCCTATCAAAAGTGATATTTGAATGGAAATAAACAAAACCCTCTAGAGTGAAAGAAAAATAAACCCCCTTACCATTAAAAAGTAACTGCCTCCCGCAATAATAACAGTCATATTCTCCTTCTCAGGGTAGTATAAAGCCTGAATAATAATATCGAATGCTGATATACCAATAGCTACAATAGTCAAAAGCATGAGAAACATTATTGAACTTGTATATAATATATTTCCAAATCTATTTTTCAAGCCCATTTTTTTTTTTTTTTTTTTTTTGGTATTGGATATGGATGAAATTATTCGAGAGAATTTATACTAATTTCTGTATTACAAAATTATGAAAATTGATCATCTGATTTAAAAAAAATTTTTTTTTGTTCACCCATATGATGATAGATGCGTGACATAAACGTCAATAGAATTTTTATGACCATACTTGGGCAGTGGGAATAATCGTCAATGATTGGTTGAAATCTTAAAACCACACTACAAAATTTGAGATTGTTCGTCTTTGATAATTTTCTTTCGATATTTTTAGTGATATTTTCAATTGAATTTCTGGATCAAGTTTTTTTTTTTTATTTTTTCATTTTTTTTTTTCCTCCAACGATCGGATCCACAACCTCATAATATAAACCATGATTATCGATCCAAACAAATTTCCCACTATCAGCCAAATTAAAAAACGAGGTCTAAAAAAAATATTTCATAAAGACCAATTGGTATCAAATTATTCCTCTTTTTCGTCTTTTTCAATGTATATTTTGGAATTTCTACTAATACTATAGTTGATAAATCTGATTTATAGAGTGTTAAAAGAGAATTAAAAGCTATAGGAAAAGCCGCAACAAGCAGAAAAGAAGATTTTGAAAAATGTTTAGAAATTTTAGATGCAGCGAACACTGAACGTAATAATGCTACAAGTAGTACAAGTGGTTTTGGTGGAAGTGTGATTCATGGCGGTTTAAAAATTGTAAAAAGAAGTTCAAGTCCCGCTAATCATCGAGTAGGAAGTCCATATGTACACCATCGAATAGGAAGTCCGAATGTTCATAAAAATGCCAAAGAGAAAGGATCCAAGAAAAAAGGAGCTAGTATGAAAATAAAGGTCGAAGATTCAGGTAAATTTATTAATTATATGTTTAATTGTTCAAAACCTTATATATAATAAGTTGTGATTTGATGACAATTCGAATTTTGATAAATAAACCATACAGATAATGATTATTTTCCACCTCAAAGAAAAGAATCTTTAAAGACCAGCTCGTAAGTGATATTTTGTATTATGTGAGATAACTTATTTTTGTGATCCTTATTTAACCCGATGTTTTAAAATCACAGTGGTACTCACAGGAAGAAAAAGATATTAAAAAGAAGCGCACCGAGTGATGATGAGTGCGATTCTTCAGATTTCGAAGGAATAGTGAAAGGATCACGAACTTCAACACCAAATCGTGTTGTTCAAAATAAAACTTCGGTTGTTATTTTGTAATTTATTAATTGTTAATTTTTCTACAGTAATGTTAATAATATTCTAATGTTCAAATCTCTTTTATAGAAGTCAGGAAATGCAGGATCCTTTAAAAAGAGAAAGCGTAGCACTTCGGAAGTTACAAATGCGACGATTGAAGATACGCCTGTTGTCAAATCAAAGGACCAAGTGGCGATCAAAACATTTTATGACTATGTTGAGCCTTATGTTAGGGATTTCAAGGATGAAGATATACAATTTTTAGAAACAAAGGTAAATAGTTTTTGATATTTGTTTTATAGATGCTATAATATTCATAAGGATTTTTTTTTTTTTAAATATATATATTAAAGGGAGACGATATCACGCCATATGAAATTCCGAAACTTGGAAAGCGCTACTGTGAAGTTTGGGCGGAAGAAGAACGTAAACTTCTTCCTCAAACACCAGATGAACTAGAGCCACGCCGAGTCGATCACATGGACATTGATGGACCACTAAAGTCCCATGATGGTGACTACAAACAACGATCTGCTAATTTCATAGTCGATCGTTTACTAGCGGCCTTTCTTGAATACCCAGAAGCTGCAACTTTTCTAAATCAACTTGATGAGTCACAGGTAAATGGCCAAAACGGCCAGAATGGGCTCCATGAAAGAGAGATTGAACAGGATAGAGATAAATCCCAAATGGACGATCGACTCAAGAGAGAACTCCAAGCTTTGGACTTAATGGATGGAAATGACGTTAGTAATACTAATTTAAATAATGTTAAGTCTTGTATAAATTTATTTCGTGTGATATAAAATCTGATGTTATTTATAGATACAATGGGACGAACGAGAAGATGATGAAATAAGTATCAAATTGCGTGAATTGCAAGCAAAGCTTCGCGAACAAAGCAAACGGAACAATTATCGTAAGCAGATTTTGATCGAAAGGGTAAAAGCCCAAATAGGTTGGCAACAATACCAATCATATTTGGAAACCCTTGATAATCAAATCGAAGAAGCTTATTTGGCCAGATTCGTGAGTATTTCTCACATTCTCTTTTAATCATATTAAAATATAAATTTATATTCAAATTTTATTAGCCCGAAAAGGATAAGTCGAAAATTACAAAGACAAAGAAAAACAAGAAGCCAACGCCATCCCTTTCGGAAGTTGAGTCGCTTCTTGACCAACGTAAAAAATTAGTCGGAGGAATTGGCGCTTCTTTTGCTCCAGAAGAGCAATATTCCTTCGCACCTGGCCAATCACTTTTCGACAAGGAGATCATAGCAAAATTGTAGATTTGTCCAAAGTTTACATAATTGGTATGTATTCACTTGGTACTATATATGTTTTTTTTGTTGTTGATTATATCTCATAATGACATGAAATACATTTTAAAGATTTTTTATAGTCATATATTCACATCAATATAAAGTTTTAGAATCAATTATTTTGAATACTCAATTTAAAGCTTGCGGGTTGAGCTTAAAGAATCATGTATATACGCGTCAATTATTGCAAAGAAAAATTTTTTGTGGTCACGTTTATGTTTATTAAGATAATTTGATAAATGATATTTAATTAAATTTTTGATAACATTTTTAAATTAAAAATGAATTTTACATTGGCGAAACGACCGAATCCAAAATATTTCGCAGGTATAATACTGCCGAAATTCGACAAAGTGTATTTTCACAACTGTTCTATCTATATTGTAATTTATAACGTAATACGCGTAACGTATTTGTCCGAATTGCAAACAACGTGATTATGATATCCTATTGATAATTATCCTTTGCAAGACTAAATGCAACGGGTATTTTATTTTTATTTTTATGAATGAATAGCATTCTAATTATTTCTTTTTTTCCAAAGATTTGTGACTTATCGGTCGTTTGCCCTTGAGAATTTTGCAATAATAAACTTATCATATTATGTTTCCTTCAAAAAAGTAATAAATTTTTTTCTAAGTTCCACAAGATCGAGTTCTAATTATAATGCGTTTATTGAATAAAAAAAATGATACTTGTATAGTTCTTTATTAAAAATAATTTTTTAATTCACAAATAATCTTTGGAGTACGTACCCATTCCTTTTATATGAATATCATGCATCTTTACTTTTTTTATTTTTATTTCGTTGTTTTTCATCCGATTTTATTCCTCTTTCTTTTTGTTCATTAATTTTACGTTTAATTGATTTTATACTCCAGGAATTATTTTCTGGTGGATTTTGTTCTTCCGAAAGTTCAAGTTTTTTACGAAATTGTCTTAATCTTTTCTTTTTAGAATATTTTTTTAAATCATTCTCTATAACATGTTCGGGCCGATATCTAGATGATAAATTCGTTATTAATTATGAGAGTATTGGTTTAATAATAAAAGAATTATAATATTATAGAGTTAACTTACGGTGCTAATTTTTTTAATGATACAAATTCATTTAAATCTTTTTCATCCGCGAGTAATATTTCAGCAGGTGTTAAACCAAATGAAACAGGTTTATTTTGCCTGTACTTAAATCTTACAGGTGTATCACCAATCTATTATTAAAATTATTTTGTTAATAATTTATTATTATTTATTATTTATTTATTGTTGAGCAAATAACTACTTACAATGTCTTCATAATCTAATTGATAATATTCATCCAAATATTCATCAAATTTCTTCTTGGATTTCTTCTTTTCTTCGGTTGCTTCTTTTCTTTTATCCGATCTCTCTACATACAATTTTTTTTTAATTTTTTTATCTAATAATCTAATAATATAGATAAAATTTAAGTAAACTTACTTTTCTTGAATTTAGTTTCATCAAATTTTTCTCCTCCGGGTAAATAATCTGCATCCATTATAAAATCATCATCTCCAATACCACCTTTATCAAGTTCTTGATCATCATTATATTCTTTAAAAGCATTTATTTTAGAATTAATATTTTGACTGTTGTTACATGCAATATCGTCTATATTGATGTCATCATTCCAATCTGGCTTTTCGTTATCATCCTTAATTTAATTTATTTTTTAAAAAAAATATAATAAATATATAAACTAACAAACTGAATAAATTGATTATGTCACAAAATATTAGTATAATAAATTTACCTCTCTTGCATAATAATTATCATCAAAAACTTTATTCATTTTCTTGTCATATTTATCAGGATCGAAATCCTCTTCAAGGTCAACGTCGTCGAAACCAACAGCTAAATGAGATATTTAAGATTTTAAATAAAAAGTAATAATAATATTAAAATTAATTCTATATAAAGTATAATGCCTACTATCATTGCCTGTTATCTCTTTAATTTTCTGTAATTTTTCAAAAATCTCTTTTTTCTTGAGATTTTTAAGTCTCTTTAATCCTTCTATTTTACGCTTTTTCTCCTCCTCTTTTCTTTCAGAACGCGCTTGACGTTGAAGTTTACGTTTATTATCAGTTCTTTAATTGGATAGAAAAGATTAATTATAATATAAATATGTTGAGCATTTATTAAGATTGGGGGCAATAATAATTACGAACCTTCGCATCGATCCTTCAAGGTTACGAGCATATGTAACTACTTTAGTACTTCCCCTACAAAAAAATATTTTTAGAAAAATTAATTTAAAAAACAAGCACATTTGATATTTAATATTCAATATTAATACATTTTAATCACTTACTCTTCTTCAAAACGGAAATTATACTTGCTCTCGAATTGATCGACGGCCTCTTCAAATTTCTCATTTTCATCATCGTGGTGTTCTGCAATAAGTTCATCATATGACGGGACTTTATCAGACTCCTTATCAATCCAACCTCGTTTAAGGATAAAACTACAAGTAAAATAAAAGGTTTAATACGTAAAATTAAAATCAAATGACTTTTATTTAACTTACTCCATTAAAAATGCTTCGTCCTCATTTATGTTTGGGTCGTTCTTATAGTTCTGCCATTGTTTAAGAATTTCTGCATCCTTTGTATCTGCCATATTTTCTAATAAGAAATTTTGATAATCTTCCTCTTCTGCTTTTATTTCTTCAGCTGTTTTTGGCCGTTGAATCAGAAAGTCATCATCATCATCATCATCATGGAAATTGAATTGAGAGGCAGCAATTTTAAATTCTTCTCTTAACTTTTGCTCTTCTTGTACGGGTGTTAGTCCAATATTTTTATTATTGACTTTAGAAGTATCTTGATCTCCTAATATACCACCATTTTCCAACAATATTTTACGATGATAATCTTTTAAATGCATAGGTTTTGCCTCTGACTATAATAATAGTGCAAAACGAATTAGGGCTAAATTCGATAAAATAAATACCTATATAAATAGTTTGTTAACCTTTTTCTTTTGTTGTTTATCCAACCATTGATGATGCGCTTTTTGTATCTCCTCGTCTATGTAAATAAAATTTTTTTTCAAATGTACCAATAACAGGAATCAAGATTAATCCCAACATGAAAAAAAAATTATTCTACCTGCAAAGAAATTTGACTGAGAATCGTAAACTTTAGGATCTTTTGACTTTATCGCGACAATCGTTTTCATTATTTGTGCGTCTACTTCAGGAGTAACTAATTCACCGAATTCGTCCTCTTCTTCAGAAGTTGAGGAACTATCAGTATCTACATCGCTCATATCACCAAACTTTTCTTTGACTATTTAACATGTTGAATACCGAATTTCTATAGTGGTCAGTTCAAACTACAATTAAATATAGTTACAAGGACAAGGATAGTAAATTATAAATCTCACTTACGTTTTGAAAGTTCTTCATCTTTTTTTCTCAACTCATACTTTTTAGCATATTCTGAATTTATGGTTAGTTTTATAGGTTCTCCTTCAAAATCCATTTTTTTTTTTTTTTGAAAAAAAAATTGTTTGACGCAGTAATTCAAATCGGATCAAATAAATGCATGAATGTTTGTTTACCTGTTACGAATTTGATAATCTTTTTCATAAATGTCGGATATCAATGATAATATTTCGCCAAATGAATCTTATGAACAAGAATTTTCAGCCTCTAAAACAAATACTGTCTCAATTCCTATACAATATGATTATTCTACTTCATTCGCATCATTCTCATCAATACTCAAAGACCAATTACCTTCCACCACTTCTGTAGTTAGCAATTGGGCACCTTCGTCTTTTGGTTCTATAACTACTATCGATCAATATTTTATTAATTCTAGAAAATCTTCAAGTTTAAATTGGCTCGGTATGGCCAGCAGTAGTAGTATTTATTCACCGGATCCAGTTGTTCAAGGTGCAAATTTGAAGGAAAAAGTCAAAAAAGGTAGTTTATATACTGGTTCATATAAAATTTGCACTTATTAAATTATTTATAAACAGCTTGTGTAGACTTGGAAACATTTATTCGTCAATTATATAATGATTCTTCTCTCGGATTGTTTCATATGAGTGAACATATTCGCAAAAGAGTACCACAAATTGTGGACGAAAAGGTTAAACTTCTTTCGTAATAATTAAATTTAATATCCACCTTTTATTATTATTATTGATCTATTATTTATTTCTTATAATCAGAAAGGATTGATTGGTTTAACCAAAGAGGTTGAAATTACTATAGAAGACATGAAAGATTCTTGTGAAACAGTAGAATCTATGCCAAAAATTCCTTGCTTTAATAATATTAATGAAATGCTAAAGAGCACGTTAGCAATTGTTGAAGCTGTTAAAATTAAAGAAAAAAAAACATAACCTTTTTTTTTTCGCGTTTGTAACAGAAAATTTATATTTATATGTAGTTTAAAAGTGGGGGACTTTCGTTATAATTTTATTATTATTATTATTATTTATCATATTTTCTATTTAATCACTAATAATTAATAATATTCGTTTCTCACTAAATAAATTTAAATATCCTACTATGAAAAGAAACAATGCTTTTAATACAAATATAAAAAATAACTGATAGGTTGTAAATCTCGAAGTTTCTGTCGATCCCTGGCTTCATGGATCCGATCAGAACCACTTACGATTTTTGGTTAGTACACTCTTGATTTTTATCTCGGATTTATATTATATTTATTAGTTATCAGTTGAATAATTTATAACAAATTTCGCGATTACCTTTTAAAGAATAAAATTATTTTTAAATTATAAATAAATAATTGGCCAAATTTACCATACCCGTACCATTACCGTATAGGGATAACTATATTCAAAATAAATAAATAAAATAATTGATTTCTATTCGGGGTCTTTTTGCTTAAAGGCAATTAATCCAGCCAAAACTCCAACTCCTAAAAATAATATACTAATAAATAACCATATAACTCCCCACACTTGAGCAGGACAACATCTGCATAATTTAGCAAATTTACTAGCATCCGATTCATTGACTTTGCGGAATACTAAAAATGATCATTTAAATTTTTAATATTGAATTCTTTTTAAGTCAATCCTAAGAAAGTTTTAATTGAAATTTCATAATTTAACTTTAATTTACCTAAATCATCCATAATATCCCATACAGAGTAAAGACAGGACATTACACTAAAAAGATAAAAATCATTAATATATTTTCTAAAAACGGAAGGTATAATTACTGTATAATCAAACTTACCCAACAAATAACACAAAATATTTTAATCCTGCACCCTTTTCAATAAACCATAATCCCACAATAACACAAGCAAAAAATACAGTTAGTCCTCTTGTTAACCAATTCTTTGCCCAAAATAAAAGAATGAGTAATAATACACCAAGAATAACTGATGCAACTTTAGATGCCATGACATTAAATCCACAAAATATCAATAATGCTCCTATAAAAGATGATCCAAGGTACCCTACAAATAACAAGTAAATATTTACGATTATAAAAAATCTTTAATCTGTAATTTTAAAGAGCAATTTTTAATTAAATTTTTTTTGGAATTTCTTCACGTTTAACATACCAGCTGGTAAAGTCCAACATGGTATTCCACCTCTCTAATATAACAATATAACATTAGCGCATAAGTCGAATTTAATCTAAAAATATTACCAAAATTAGCTGCATACCATTCTCGTCACGCCACCTTCATCGGGATCAATTTCAATCGCTTCAATTTTTGCTCCTGTACAACATCCTGCTGCAGCATGAGAAAATTCATGTAAACCGACTGTCAATAACTATTAAAGAATAAATGAATTAAAATAAATAACTATAATAATAAATTATTTAATTACAAAATGGGCTATAATTTAAACCTTGAATGGATACAAAATAACTTTTAAAAAAGGTAAGTGCCATAGAATTAATATAGCTAAGGCATATACTCCAATTATTATAAGTGTAATTCTTTGCTCTTTTGTAGGCTCTAACCTATCGACCACGTCTTGACCTTCAATAGCTCTAGATTCTAATATAACCGGCATATCTACTGTTAAATAATGTTCTTTGAATTTCCCTTCCAAAGAAAAAAAAATAATAATAATAAATTTGTAAAAAAGCACTTCAACAGAACATTTTATACTAAATCGAAAATGTTTATCTATTCCATTTCCGATTATGTATAACAGAGTTATTATTTCTAAATGGTAAGATTTCCATTTTCGTACTTGCTAACTTGGCGCCAAGATTTTCTTGCTCTCCTTTTTTTTTGGATTGAAGTTATAGTAATGTTTTCCAAACAGAGTTGAAAATGACTGTAGAACGAGCTGTGGCATCTGCTAGTAATGCATTTATAGAAGGCTCTCCACGTCAATTAAGAATCTTTCGAATTCTACCGCAGGTTAATTAAAGATTTTTATAAATATTTCAGACCGGAGGGTTTTTATTATATGATGATATTGTGTGATCGTTTACTAAAGTAAACCTGAATAAACAGATTATTTTATACTTCACTAATTTGTTGCTTATGTCTGGCCCACCTATTTAGCTCGCTTGCCGGTAAATACTTACATGTAGTAGAGGGGTGTTTATGCTATAATCTGTTATGCAGTTTTATAGTTCACCCTACTACCTATTATGTGAAAAGGTTATTGCCATGTCGAGGGGTGTGTTAAGATATGGGTTATTATGTTGCTTTATTAGTATCACACAAAGTTTCGTCTGCGTGATGGCCTCACAAAGATGATAACTTTGCATATGTACTGATAATTTGTGTTTTTTTTATGATGAGAACTTTTTTTTTTTCTGAAATCTAACACAATATATTTTCATTAGTTCGACATTGCTTTTGAGGGTATTTGTAGCTTATATGACATGGGGGCAATTAAAACGGATAAGGAAGTTCCTTTCGGTTCAGATCAGATTGAAGATAATATAAATAATCTGAAAGAAAAGCTTAGGAAAGACACTAAGTCCCTTTATCAACAATTATTTTTCAAAGTAAATGCTATATCCATTCGGAACTTAACCTGGAAAGATCCTTTGGCCAGTCAAGTTATTAGCGATGAATCAGAAGTTGTTGAAAAGTTGCCATCAAACCTAAAAAAAGCATTTAAGGTAGATAGCCATACATTTATAGAAGGGTTTTTTAAGAATGAAAATAACTATTGTATTTTATATTAGAAACTTGCTTGACAAATGATATCTACTCCTATGCCAATAGTTAAAGAAATGTGTGAAAAATTTATAACAACTTTATCAATTGCAATATTCAGAATACAATATCAGAAAAACTAATTCATGATAGATCCTGAAAAGAACCAGAAGAAAAAATTGCAAATGTTATAAAAGAAGTTTAATTCTTCTAGAAGATATTTGGAGTAATCCAGCTTTTAATTCTGAACTTGCAAAATCACTAAACGAAGGAACTTATCAATTAACAATTATTCTATTGTTGATTTGAGCAATGCTAAAAAATCTTCCTTCTAGATTGTTCTTATTTATCAGTACTTCAGAATGATAGAGTATTACTAATGCTGATAGAAAAGGTGAAGGATAGTTAAGAAAATGACCAGATATTATGTATATAATAAAATATTTAGATGTTTTCTTTGAGCTTATGTATGTCGAATGTTCGTGATTATGATAACAGAAAAAAATAGATAAAGATAAAGCTATAGAGAGAAAGTAATGATAATATGTATTGAGTTCGCAAAGTCCTTAAACCAGAAAAAGACCAATTTGGAATAGTTGGAATGCAAGTAGCGAGAAATATGTTACATCTGAATGTTCTTATCAGAGATAAAGTAAACGTCTATAAATATTTTCATTTGCAATCAGCTGAAATTCCTATGCAATTATCAGATGTAAATACTGTAACTAAATTTATAGAAATCCTTTTACTTTTACTTTTACATAACATATTAATTACAAATTTGTCCTTACTATACCATGCATCAGTATCTTCATTAGATAGACAAAAAGAAGATAGTATTACAGTTTCTATTTCAATGTGAGATGATTAGAATTTTTTTTCTGTATCAATAAAGTGATTCTGATGGTTGATTTCACAATATACATTTATATTTTTTTCATGTGAAATATATATCGAATAATAAAATTTTTTTGGCAAAAGTTACTGACTAATAGTCAGAATGTCACATGAAATTCTTGAGCGGAGCTAATTTTGTGTCTAGCAGATCTCCTGAATTTTTTTTTAGAGCTGAAAAAGAATAGTATTACGCAATTTCGCAATAATAGCATAATATTAATATGTTATTTTTTTAAATCTAATAATAAAATATATTATTCAATATAGTATTAGTGCAGTAATTCTTTTGGATCCATCATGATGTATTTTATCTAGGCAATAGGTCTTACTTTCATATGATTTTGGTTAGGCCCAGCTGAAAATTTTCAAATCTATTTGTATAATCTAAACTATATCAAATATATATATATTAGAATAGTGGTTTTACCTATTCGCAATCAGGTGATTTATGATTTCTATCATAGATACGGATTACTATCCATGAAAAATCAAATAAATCTGGATATATCTGCATGAATAAGTTCAGATTCACAAATTATCTAGATATAGATTTATCTGGATAATAATAGATAAAACAGATAAAGAACTTTATTTTATTTATTTATTACCACCTAAATTTATTATATTTATCATTTATCAACGTGTTAATCTTCTTTTCAACTAAAAATAAAGAACTATATTATTTGTCGTTAGCATTATTTAAACCTATATTTAAAATCATACAACATACTATTTACTTAATGGAAAACCCCCTAGTTAAATACCAATTCTTTTTACAAAAAACCAAATTTTCTAATATATTTGATGCCAATTGTGTTTTTTTTATAGACATTACGTTACCAGTCTTACTAAAAAGTCTCTTACTCGAGTTAAGGTAGCGGGGATTGCTAAGTATTTTTTTGCTAATTTTGATAGTACTGGAAATTGAGCTGAGTTATTTTTCCACCAAAGTAAAGAACATTTGTTAAAATAGATCTTAAGTAAAACCAAATAATTGACCACTTCATCAACATGAATAGAATCATTTTAGAACATTCTTGCTAACAAAGAATTTGATGAAATAGGTCTGAATTTGATTTCCTGATTTTCCTCAGTTACGTTTTTCATATTTTGGTAAACAACCTTTAATTGTTCATAAGTTGTATTACGCAATAATTCAGATGTAAACTCTAATTCTTTGAATTATAGATCTAATAAAGCAGCTAATATTTCCTGTTTTTGTAAAACTTTCCAATAATGATTAATGGATTGATACAATGCTGCTTTAATGTGATTTTCAAGATTCGTACAATTTTGTGGTATATTTATACAGATTTTTCTATTTTTAGGTTATTCAATAGTAGTCTCATCCTCAAATACATTTTCATAACCAATATCATCAAAGACTATATTTAGATTAGTAAAATCTACAACTTCCATATCATTAGAATTATCAGGTATCAATTTATAGCTAATTACTATTAAAACACTATACATTAGGCTAATAGTTGTATATGTACTTCCATCTAAATATTCAGTCACTTTAGCAAAATCTTCCAAAATGATTATTAGATTATTTATTAATTTTCATTTATCTTCTGTTAGATTTATTTGTTTTAATCATTTTCCATCTCGTCACGTTGAAGAATCAGGATCAATCATCATAGTAGATGTCAAAATATTAATAAAATCTTTGACTTTTATTAAGCGTTTTCATGCAAGATAACTGAAATTCTATCGGGTCTCTACATCAGCAATCATTCAAAGGTATTCATCATTTTTTCTAAATTCTGTAATGAAAATATAATATATTAATAAAATTTTTTTATATATTATTAAACATTTTTTTTATTATTATAAAAAAATAAAATAACATTAAATATTAAATAAAATACATTAAATATTAAATAAAATATATTTAATAATTAATTAAATATATTATCACCACTATTAATTAAACTCTATATTAATATAAATAAAATACTATATATAATTATTTAAATAGCACACTATATACAATTAATATATTAATATTAAATTAATTAAATAAATGCATTTTTTTAATAAATTATCTCATTAATAATATGACAAGTTTTTTGGATTTCTATTAATTTTTTAGTCTGTTTTGGTGTTGTAAAAAATTAATTAATCTTTTAGCCTTGTAATTAAAGCTTTAGCTGGAAGCAATCCTTTTCTCACAACTAATTGTAAATGTAGTATAAGGAAATTTTATAATTTCATCCATTAGTCTTCCAGTTCGAATCATATTAGAATCATTATCAGTGGTTACTATAAAAATCTTGTCAGTTAAATTCCAATCAAAAATAATTTCGCATAATACATTACAAATACGATCACCAGTGTGAGGATAAGATATATATTTAACTACTAAAATTACTTTACAAAAATTGAAATCATTATCAATAAAAGAATATGTAATACCAATATATCTACTTAGACTTTAAGCTGTCTATAAATCTGTTATTATAGAATAAGAAATAACATGTTCAAGCTTTATTATTAAGACTTCTTTGATTTGATTATATGATTCAGCTAATAGTTATTAAATTACTTTATTACATAAAATTTGATAATTTGGATCAAATTCATGAATAAATTCAGTTTTATCTTTAATTAAGATTGCAACAAACTTTCAGTCCTGACGATTTTTAATTTCTGGATTATTCATAACATTTCATCTACATAAGATTATGATAAATAGTTTTTATTCATATTTCTTTTGTGACTTTCTTCAGTAATCTGATGTGTAACAAGGTGAAGAATAAAATTGCCAGTAGAACCATCGCTTCCTATAAAATGATTGTATGATTCTATACCATTTTTCTGCTAAACCCGAGCTAAACATTTCACAATTCTTTTGTATTGTGCAAATAGTTTATATTAATCAAAATATTTCTATATCCAACTTGGTCTCGGTGGTTTGACATTTAGAATCAAAATTAGTTGATTGATTATTTTATTTAAGTCAATTTTTTTGAGAGTTTATATAAGTTTTTTGCTGACTATTTGTATCAGTATCTGAATTTAATTCAATTACAGATGTATTTGAATTTTGTTTTTGCCATTTTGATACTTTATATATTTTTTTCCTTGGTCTTTTTGACCTATTTATTTCAGAATCTAAGACTTTATAGTCTTCTTATAGTATTACAACACTATCACTAGACATTATTAATAGAAAAAATTATGTGAAACAATATTACCTTCTTTCAATTAGTATATTTTATACATAAATCAATGTTCAATAATTAGGATTAGTTATACAAATCACGTTCAAATAATGAGATACCTGCAGATATTCATGAATAATCTATATATTTGTAATTTAATATCTACCATATAAATTACTTATCTAAATATTTGGATATCTACATAGGTATCCAGATAATATAACTATGAGTAAAACAGGATCCCGAAAAATACATATATAGGTCAGATGTGAGTTTGCTTAACTATATTATAAAATTTCCAAAAAATCACAAAATTATGTTTGCGTAGATTTGTAATTTTTTATAATAAGTCAGATGCACAGTTTGTATAGTGGTCATACATGAAGCTAAAATAGATCATTTCGGATATCCGAAATAGTCGAAATGGTCGAAATCATTTTTTTTGATACCTTTACTAGGCATGCACAAGTGGTAATATATTTGGATGCATACCTTTCAACAGAATGATACGTCTTATAACACGTCTA
>CAMKVN010000213.1:0-35782 GCA_946474995.1 Funneliformis geosporum
ACAGTCACCCCTTTCTATTGCAATAAAAAGGGGGGAAACTGCCAGATAAACTATTTTCCCAAATCTGAAGATTTGAGGAGATCACATGTTCTATTTTTATTACACATGGCGTAATTTGTTTATTTACTAAATCCCCATTTATTTCAAAAACTAATATTATGTCGTTTCCCTCTTTTCTATTGCAAAGGCCCATATAATCAAGATTAATTAAGTAGTCTAATAATATAAATTTTGACCAAAATTTGGATTTCTTCTTTTCTATTAATTACCTTTCCTATGATAATTTTAAAATATGAATTAATTAAATTATTAATTAAAATTTTATTATATAATATGCAAATAAAATAAATGAAATAACATATATATAACATAAGTTAAATTAATTATATTATATTATATCTTAAATTATGATTGAATTATCAAACTTGAAATAAATGTTATACTTGATCTGTTAATTATATTGGGAAGTAAATGTAATGTAATAGACAAAAAATTCATGGTCTTAAGTGTCTTAAGTGTAAGTAAAAAGTTCTATACTATGCTTCAGACAATAAATAACATATATTAGAAAATTACAATTTAAATATATTTTAAAATAATTATTTATCTATATCTTATAAATTTTTTATTATATTGCTTTTGTCTGAAGCATAGCAGAGGATATTTTACTTTTAGGTCATTTAAATGCAAGGTTGTTCTGTCTATCCAAATTCGGCAAGCCTGATAGACTAATGACATTTTGATTACATTATCACGTGTTATATTTTTTTGTGTTACAAAATAATTAATCATGTGAAATATGATATTTACTATATTTCAGACTTTGAATGCATCCTGTTTCCTAATTAATAATACTTATTATAATAAATATAATAAAGTTTTATTTTATCTTTTTACAATTACTAGTTATTAAATTATTGCTGTTTAATTTGTTTAAATTAAAATTATCATATTGATATATAATTGGCTGATTAAAACTTGAAAACCAATTTGGTTATTTTGATTATGATTAAATAGCAATCCTAAACTATTCTAGAGTTTCTAATGAGTCGAGTTGACTCACGAGTCAAATGAGTTAACTCGAGTTTGAGTTGAATCGAGTCAAAAAATTTCCGACTCATTTGACTCGAGTCGAGTCATTAGTCGAGTCAAGTCAATAAATTGACTCGACTCATTTCAACTTGAGTTGACTCAAGTTGACTTACGTAAATTGATATTATACGAATTACCATTTTGGGAATTTCATGTAACTCATTTTTGGTGATTTTGATAGCCAAAAATTTCCTTTTTAGGATTTGTATAACCATATATCTATATTTGGAATCTTATGTAACTCAATTTGGTTCAATCCCGGAATTCGAAAATATATCAGTTACGAAGCTTTAATTGAATATTTTTAACACATTTTCTTGAATATCTCAGTGTCAAGTGATCCGTTAGAAATGCAATACATATCATTTTGATGAGCGCATCTCGGCGAATACGATAGTGCAGATATCACGAAATTCGGATCTGTAGATCTCGAGATAATAGCGTTCGAAGCTAAAAATCAATTTTTCAACACATTTTCTTGAATATCTCTGCGTTCAGTGATCCATTAGAAATGCAACATATATCGTTTTGATGAGCGCATATCGGCGAACACGATGGTGCAGATTTCATGAAATTCTGATCGGTAGATCTTTAGATAATAGCCTCCAAAACATTAATATAATTTTATTATTTATTATTTATATAATCAGCAAATATATTTTGGGAGTTTTTATTTGACTCGAGTTGAGTCAAATCAAATTTAAGTATAACTCGAGTTGAGTTGAGTTAGAGTTTTAAAATTTTTTGACTTGACTTGACTTGACTCAAATTTTTTGAGTTGAGTCGAGTTATCTTTAAAACTCGACTCGACTCGACTCATTAGAAGCTTTAAACTATTTCATAGCAATTAGATATAATTATTTAACTATTACAATAGAAGTACTTCAATTATATATTAACAGTTAAATTTTAAAAATAAAATAAAGTTTTATTAAATTATCTTTAAAAAAATATCTTAATTTTAAATCATTTATTACAAACATTTTAGCTACATTTAATTAGACATATATTTTAGTTATATATAATTTATTATAAATATTATTACATAAAGATGACATAAATAATCCAAATAACATATATAACTACAGTGACTAATATATTATATATGTCTTCTATATAAAGATAATACAGTAATTAATTTCAAATTTATAACATGTTATAACATAAATTAAAATTAGTTGCAACATATATTGATATAGGTCAAAACTAATTGCAAAATATGTTACAACATATTAATTACAGTTCTCATCTTTACTTCTATGTCTTTTATAATATACTATATATCTTTTATATTTATTATATTTATTAATTATATATATAGTCAAACCTTGATAAACCCTTGATATAGCGAATTTTTAAATCAAATATATTAAATATACCTTATTAAAGTGAACCAGCCAATTAAATTCTTTAAAAAATTTATTATAAACTTATAACAATGTTGAGATTCAGACCCTAAAGTTCGTTATATCAAGAGTTTACTGTATATCTTATATTTTATATAATTATTATATTTCTTATATGTTTTTGAATATTTTATATAATTATTTTTATATAATATACCTTAAGTTTTAATCTTTAAGTATGTTTAAGATAAATTTAATATTGAATTGTTTTAATTTAATATATAACATTTATATAATATAGAATACTAATTGAGACAGTATTTATTTGTTAATGCATATTAAATAAATAATCATTTTTTTGATTTAATTAGAATAATTTGCAGTAAATCATTGGATTTTAATTGACCCTTACTTATTCATTTTAGCTGAGATTTGTAATTTTTGCAACATCAATTTATAGCTAATAACCATATGTATAGAAAATAAAAGACCTACTTTTTTATAATCATTCAAGATCTCCTCATAATCAATACTTTCTGAAAAAGTAAATGAGATCTTAAAATATAAGAATTTGATATGCATTTGATTAAGCTAAGTTAATATTCTTTAAACTTTTTCAAATATTAGTAATAAAAAAGTAATCAACATTTAATATATTAAGTGTAAATTAATTGTAAATTAAAAATCAAAAATAAATTATATATAATATATCAATGATTCTGAGTTTATTTAATTATGATACATAATTCAGGCTAGTATTATAATTGTTATAGTGTTAGCCTAAATTATTATAAGTGTTGACTTGAGTTGCTTGTCTAAACTTATTTTGGATTTGGCAAAATGGTTAAACCTTTAGTTTATCTAAATGTTTACTAAGTGTTTGATATGGTTTCGCCATTTTTATAAACTTTGATATAGTTTTACCTTTTTCCAAATTTTGCAGATTTTTTATAAGGTTTTAATATAATTTAACCAAGTTTTACTTTTATTATTTAGACGTCTGTCTAAACTCTTGATTTCATCCAGCAACCTTAGTGTTGACTAATTAAATCATGTTCACATAATTTGATTTTATTTCAAATTTGAGCTAATCATATAAAATTATATAACTTTAATCATTTATAACTTTTTATCTAGAACTTATTTATAAAATCTAACTGGTAATTTAATAGAGTTTATCATAAAAAATAAAATTTTATTTTTTAAAAATCTTGAAAGATTTTTTAGTATTACATTTTTATAGTTAAGTATAGACTTTCTGCATCATATTTGATTTGATTTGATTTTGAGGAACTCTATTAATAGTAATTATTATCAATATGTAATTGGTAATATTTAAGGATAGAATGAAACAAATAATTTTTAGCAATGAAAAATTCTAAGTTCTTAGAATATATAATAAAAATAAAAACAGAAAGATGTGATACAAGATAACAAATTGTATATGTTATATAGATAAATAACAAATACAATATAAACATATAACATATAATACCGATGATGATCACTGCTAATGATATAAATTAATTTTTTAATTTAAAATCATATAAAACTGACAAATTAATAGAGAACTGAAACCAATTATTACAACTGAAAATTTTATTAAAAAACTAAAACTGATTATTATATAATGATTATTATTAAAAACTGAAAAATTATTAGAGAATCAAAAAAGATTATTATAGAATCAATAAATAATTTGAAAATAAAAACTGATTATTAGAGAACTAAAAGCCAATTATTAAAAACCAAAAAATGATTATTATAAAACTAAAATTATTAAAGAACCGAAAAATGATTATTCAAAAAAAATATAACCTTTAATTTAAATCAATAAAAATTATTAGCTTATATTATTATTTTATAATAATTTTATAAATAACCAATTTATATATACTTATTTATTAAATTAAGTGGTTTAACTTTGAATTAGTATTGAAATTAGTAAGTTAGAATTAGTATTAGGATTAGTTATTAGTGATTAGGGATTAGGGGTTAGGTTATTTTATTAATCAACATCAATGAATTAGGTAAGATTTAGGTTATTTTACCATTAATTTAGAATTAAAGTGAGGGTTAGGTTATTTAATAATCATGAAAAGTTAGAGTTAATCTATATATTAACTATAAAAATTTTGATATATTTTGTTTAGAAAAATTTGATTTTCACATTGCGTTGGTGAAATCACGACCTGTAAAAACTGCTAGTGTATATATACTGTATATTTTTGCGTTAATTCATCAACTATTATATTGTATAAACTTGAATAGACCACTCTAGCCAAACAAGTACAGAAAATTATTCCCATGATCACAAAATATACACTCGTGAAATTATATTTATAATTAATACGGTTGGGTTAAAATAGATATTTAATCGTCATTTAATAATATGTTTACAAGTTTTCATTTGAAAATTCTATTCGAATTGTTTAGATAAATTTCTAAGATGTTAATGAATCTAATTATTATTCATCTTCCATCGGAAGGTCTGAAGGTTTAACGAGACCCGGAATCTTCAAAGCATTCTCCATCTCAGTTTTCTTTCGTTGTTCTGCTTCCGCTTCACGTTCTTCAAGATATAGATCAGCGTTATCACCAGCAAATTCTTTTAGCTGGATTAGGAAATCACGCAAGTGTAGTTTAAATTTAGTGTTGTCTTGATTGAGTTCAAAAAGCCCTATTACAAAGGAATGAACTTGGACACTACATTTGATGAGATTTGAGAGTGAATACTTTTTTTTAAAAAAAAAAATTTAACAAAAAATTTAACAAAAAATTAAAAATTTATTCAAACCTTTGTAAATGAGGGAATGCGTTTTGCAATATATTCATCACATATTCTCTCAAAAACCGTTGATTTGTCATGTTGGGGTCTGGAACTTCAGTAGGATTAAACAATGGAGATTGTACCGCACCAGTTTCAACGAGGTTGAACATTCGTTGAAGAACACTACACTGCATTTTGAATCCTTTTAAAAATAAAAAAGAAATTATTAAATAAAGTATATAATCAGTGATAAATGTAGAAATATACGTAAGATAAATCCTTAACATACCACTCTTGTGATCTGTATCTGCCAAGACGAACAATACATCTGCTACTAGAGTTAGGAAATATTGCTGATAAAACATGTTGGCAGTAGCGGGATCTTGCATACAAATATTATTTATCAACTCTAAACATATATTAAGACCCGTGTCAGCAATATCTCGCATTGTGTGTTTAAATGCCCAAACAATGCTATCCATTATAAGTTTAAATTGAGCTGGCGGTAAAGTTAGAAGTGCTGCAACAAAAAAAAAAATATTAGTAGATCAATAAATAAATGATTAATTGAACAAATAGATATAAAATTACTAAATACCTGGAAAGCAGTGTTGGTTAATGGCTCGAAGCAATTTGAAGAACCCTACACGATGTTCGGGATATTCTGAGAAATCTTTGTTTATCATATTCAACGTACACTCAAATACAGCATTAAGAATTGCTGGGACTTCGTTCGTGATTCCGGGCTAAATGCATAAAATATTTTAATTATAGGATATAAAATATATGGTAATTTTTTTTTTTAAAAAATAAAATAAAATAAAAAGGTTGAGACGACTCACTCCCAATTTTGCTATAATATTCGCCATTGAACTTAAAACTTCAGCATCCCTTGCCTGTTCGACATTAGTATTATAATCGATGAGCACTGCTGATAACAATGGTGGCATTAAGTGCGTTATGATTTGACTTGTTTCTTCAGACTTAGTTATGTAAACTTCCATCAACTTTAAAGTCTCTTTCTTTATTACTCTCAAGTTACGCACGCGAGGTGTTTTCGTTGCAATGAGACCTGCATTAATAGATAATTAATATAATTCCGCGTGAGATAAGAGAATACATTAATAAACCCTTACCTTCTGTCGCAACAGTATCAGAAATAATGCGACTAACAGCTTTATACAACTCTAATAAATTTACATAAATTCTAGCTATTTGTACAGAAAATCCACTTCCAACTGCATTGCATGCTGCCACATTTGTTCGGAGAACATGTCCAAGAATCTTGGTGTTCTCGGCAATATGTAGCGCGTTTATATCTTTTGAGATGTCTTCCAAAATGCGATCCCACTAAATAAATAGATACATATAAATATACACTCTTTAAAGTTTACCTCAAACGGATGAATGTATGTAGTAAATTTACTCACTCCTTGATTGGGAAGTTCCATATAGTTCATCACTAGTCGTTCCTGTACATTTTTATTTGTCTGTGCTGAAATCATATAGCCCACGGCTTCATAAAAGGTTTGAACCTAACGACGAATTAACATAACAAAATAAGTGTTAATATTTATTAATAACTTGCGTTTCAATCAGATGATTTATAAAGCTCACCTGTTGTGGTGACAAATCTTTTGTAATGGTTTCGATTCCACTTATAATTTC
This sequence comes from Funneliformis geosporum, assembly GCA_946474995.1. NCBI lineage: Eukaryota > Fungi > Glomeromycota > Glomeromycetes > Glomerales > Glomeraceae > Funneliformis > Funneliformis geosporum. The sequence continues at coordinate 6,877 of CAMKVN010000213.1, forward strand.
ATCTATGAATGGGGTATTCTCCCCTGCTTGCTGTGAGATAAATTGACGCCGACATTTCTGGGCGATCTTAATAAAGGTATCACAAGCCATATCTTGCACACCTATGTAAGAATAATGTGGTTATTATTAAATTGTATTATTAAATTTTCTCTACCTTAACAATAATTGATTCCAATACCTTCGTGAGTTTCATGCATGAATTCAAAGAGTTTATTAACAACCGTTTTTAAGAACTTCCAATGTGCTTTGAGAAAACGGGGGTATTGACCGACGATATACATGATATTCGAAGCAACTACAGCCTTGTTGTCTTTACCACGTTTCTGCTCACAAAGACTCAAAAGTTCTTTGATTACCGTTACCAAAAACCTTTTTTCCGTGTCTTCATCTGTATAATTTACAAAGTTAAAAGAATGATATCAAGACAAACATACCGACGCGACTGAACAAAATCATAATTATGAAACGATCATCATACTCATTGCACCAGAAATGGATCCAATGGCCCAACAGAGTTTATTCAAGTTATTCCAGGACCATTCGGAACCGTCAATCTAGAATCATCAAGATAATGAATTTAACGATATTAAGAAAAACAATATGCAAAATACCTTACCTGTTTAGTTAACTTATTTGACATGATTATTTCTGAATCTTGAACATCCAAATGTGTCAAATATACTAGGCACTCACGCATACTCTTGTATAATGTAATGGTGTCACTGTCCTTCATAAATTCACGCACGATTTCACCCTCATCATTCTCGACTACCAGAACCTAGGCAATGACGTTAGTATCAAATTTATTATAACGAATGCTATTTGTCGATACACAGACTTACCTCTTCGGGTTTTACCATGCGATCAATCATAATGACCCTTAGAGTTGTTAATATTTCGTTGTACATATGCTTCCTCAATGGAATATTGGCAAGAGTAGAAGGCGGAGATGATACGCCAGCAAGAGAAAGAAGAGGCATATCAAGGACAGGCAATTGTTGTATTTCTTCGTATAATTCGGCAACCTATATTAATTAACAGAAAGGTATCAATATCCTAAAAGTTATCACATAATTTCACAAATAAGATTTCGCATCCTTTACCAATTTGGTCCAATATTCCAAGCAAACTTTGAAGACTTCGCGTTCTTCGACCTGCGAGATTCTAAGAAGGTAATAATGGGCTTTTAAAAGAGGCTGATTGTTCTGCTGAGACTCCATGATCTACAGAACAATCCGGTATATTGAGCTATTGTGAATTCATTTCTCAACTTTCCAATAAAGAGACCGGGTCTTGAAGCTTTGTACCTTAAGATGAAAACTCAAAAAGCCTGTGAAGAACAGAGCCAAGTTCTGAATAAATTCTTGTTCTTCATTACTGCTACTCTTGTATATCATGGAAAAATCTTTTGTAAAATTTTAGAAAAATAAGATTATAATATCGAAATTAACTAAATTATATAAACATATAACCATAAGATAAATTTATACCTGCAGAAACCGGTACCATAGTTTCGAGAGCCGTGACAACCATATTAAATAAGGCTATAAATTTATCATCGTACTCGTGGCTTACATTTAACGCTCCTATCTCACTCAAACATTTCAACGTTACGTTTCGATATTCTGGAGATTCCAAAAACTATGTAAAAATAAATAATTAGGTTATTTCAGAAAAAAGTGTAAGTCATAGTAATCGTTAATTGGAAATAATATGTAAAATTTACCCTTGTCCGTAGATTCTCTATAATATTTGTTTCAAAAATGTAACCTAAAGGGATCCAATTTAAAAATTTCAAAAGGGTTTCTAAGGTTGCTTTTATTAGGCTTGGTTGATGCGCTTTTTCTAATACTTCATTACAAAGCTCAAATATTTTAGAAAACTCATGACACATTTGCGTCTTTAAATTCTTTGTTTTGAGCTGTGTCATCTGTTCGGCCGAATAATCAAAAATTTCCTCGCTTAATAAGAAAATAATAAAAAGTAAGAATCATATCATTTATAAACGAAACACCCATTATATTTTTTTTTTTTTTCTAACCTCAGCAATTTTAATATGGCCATGTTATTCTCGCAAATTGTCACATTAGATCTACCAGTACTAACAATTTCCGGAATAAATTGTGGCCAGTTATGAGGCCATTCTTGTTTAAGAATCTAATTAAATAAGAAATTTAGCCAAGTGCGATAATAAAGATTCAAAACATCGGGATCCAGTTACTTTTTAATTACCTGAACTAAGATCAAATTAAGCTTGCTCAAGTAAGTTTTTTCTCTTCGAAGTGTTTGTTCATTGTCAGATGTAGCGACGATAATATTAACGATGAAACTACGAATTCCTGTTAATTATATTTCATAATTTAATAAGTTAAGCAAATAAATTATATTAGAGTATTTTTTTATCATAAATAATACATACCCGCTTGTTGTTCGGGAGGAAGAATTTTCCACTTTTGCTGGATCAACTTTTCGAGGATTTGAAGAGCGATAAACTAAATAGATTTGAATATGATCAGAAATCAAATTATCAAATTACTATTAAAATGTAATATCAAATTACAAATAGAAGGACAAAGAAACCTTGGTGTGAGTAAATTTGGACTTTTCTAATATTGTATCAACTTTTAACCAAGCGTCCTGGTGATTTTGAAACTGAGTTAGCACTGTTTGTGCCCTTTTTTGCTATTTTAAAATAAAATATTATTCGAAAAGAAATCCTCTATTAGTAACATACATTAAATTAAAAAATCAAATGTAATTAAAAAAAAAAATAGTAATGTGAACCTCTTCTCCAACTCCTGTGTAAAACGCCCTAACGACATCGTCTAGCTTATCGACGTCAAATTCTTGTGTGAAATCCAGAATGCTCTGAACCCAAGTTAAATATAAAGAAGATAAGTCGCGTAGATTTGATATAACTAGTCATTATTATGTTGATAAACTCATTAATAATTGCGTTCCAATATATATATTTTTTACCTCCATACGGTCTAAATTATTGCCTGTTATTTATAAATAATTTACTAGAATGGCAAAATTCAACTATTTATTCAAACGAAGAATCGATTGTATTAGTATTTATTTTTTTTTAAAACCTATAAAGTAAAAAAGCACGTTCTAAAATAAAATAAGGTCAAAAAAAAAAAAAAAAAAAATTTTTAAATGATATTTATTTTAAATTTTATTTACTTTTTTGCGTATTTTTTTTTTTAATATATATATATTTGTTACAAAAGGTATGTGTAAAAATAAAACTTCAAAAATAAAAGGCACACTAACCAAGATCTTGAAAGGAAGAAGAACAGTGAATTCTAACTTTTTTTTTGTTCAAATAAAGTTTAAGGGAAGTTAAATGATTTGTCAGAGTGATTTGTCAAAAGATCGCCATTTAAATGATTTGTCAAATCTGATTTGTCATTCACCAAACGATTCGTCAACCAGATTCTGAGATAACAAGAAAACAAATTTTTTTGGCGGGAAAAAAAATGATTCGCTCCCGATCATTACAAAGTCGTTTTTAGAATAAAAAAAATTTTTTTTTTTTAAAAAAAATAGAAGTATTAAATATAAAATTAATGTCAATGTTTCTATTTTAATTATTTATATCTATGATGATCTATAATGATTATCTCATCCCTCATCCATTACCATGATTATCACTACCACGTCCACCTCGATTTCCACGACCACGACCACGTCCGCGACCTCCACGACCACGACCTCGAGAACTTCGACCTCCATTGTATCCACCCCTTCTAGTCGCGCGAGAACCGCGGGTACCGCGAGTTCCACCACGAACAGCCTCTTCACCGTTGGTACCACGGGAACTACGTGAACCACGCCTACTTCCACCATCATTTGGTCTGTTGCTGGTACCACTGCTCTTTGATAGTAGCATATCCATATTATCATCACAACCCCCAAAGCAACCCCTGTTGATCCTATTGCTGCGTAACACTACAGTAAGGTAATGAATAGGCGAATCATTACCCGAACATATTGTACATATTTCACTGTTAGTTGTAATACTTTTTATTGAACTGGAGTTATTAAAAAAGAAACCATGGCTACAATTCGGAAAATCAATACACGATATGATCCAATTGCTTTGGATATTTTTCAAATACATAGGCCTAGAAACTTGAGATTCCCGACACCATCGGACTACCTTTGGATTTTCAACATTAACTATATTATTAAAAATCCTATGTACATCATTTGATTCAGAGTTCAAAGTAAAATATTTCGCAAATCCTTCCACCAGACGTTGCAAATTATTATGAGTCATTGTGAACATATCTCTATACTTGTTAATGGTTTCAGTCAATACATCACTTTTCTCTCGTGTCGATTCGCATATCTGTTTTAGGTTTTGTTCCATCTTTGCTCTTAAGAGAGGTTTGGTTAAAGATTCATTTAAGTCGATCGAATCATATCCTTCAACAAGGGCAAGCCCCAAATTAGTTGGAATTAAATAAGTTTTGTTTCCATGAAATTGTTTTTCAACATATTCACGATCAATAATTTTTTTGATGTGTTCGTGAATCGTTGCGTCAGTGCCTATCCCATTTTTATCCATAATGTTGATCAGTTCCGCCTCAGTTAAATACTCTGGTGGTGACGTTTCACCTTCTTCCATCGTGCATTCCTTTGGTGTAAACGTTTCATGAAGGACGAAATTTGGAAGATTTTTATCATTCCAACGATCATAAGGATATACATCTAAATAATTATAATCTGAAATCACAAGTCCCTTGGCGGTAAAATATTCATCCTTAATCCTGATCTTAACAGTTGTTTCATTTCCTTTAGCATCTTCAGAGCAACAAGCTAAAAATCTACGAACGACAAATTCATAAACCGTTCTTTCTTTGCCACTTAATCCCGAAGCATACTGTACTGGATGTATTGGAGGATGAGCTTGATCATTGTGTCTACCCTTCTTTGTAGTTATTCTCTTATCAACCAAGTTTGACGCAAAATCCCCCCATCTTTGATCCTGCGTTTGCGCTTGAATCAATTCTTGAAAGTTAAAATTATGATCATCAAATTGATCAGTCTCCGTTCTTGGATAACTTATGAAACCTTTATTATATAAATCTTCGGCAATTTTCATGATTTCATCAGATGAAATATGTAAAAAACGACATCCCGCTTTTTGCAATTCAACCGTTGTCAATGGGTATGGTTTATATTTTTTCGTTTCTTTGGTTCCAACTTGTATAACATGAGCTATTATCGGTTCTTCCATAATCAAATCACGATATATCGCATTACAACAATTTACATTAAATAATTTGTCTTTTTCCCAATTGAAATCAACCGTTATGTTATCTCTTTCGGCTTTTACATGTATTTTCCAGAATGATTCTCTAATAAAGTTTTCAACAGCTTTATATTTTTCAACCACAAAACCAAGAGTTGGAAATTGACATGAACCATAGCTTAATACTTTTTCCCTTCCAAGTTCCGGAAAAATTTGTTTAAAACCCAATGTTTGATACCTTGTAAACGCGTATCCAATACGTAAATCTAATTCCATTCTTGCGCTAACCGCTTCAGCTTGATTTATGTCAAGTAGTGCGGGTGATTCCCATGCTTGCCTAATTTGTGTTGGTATAATTGCCGAAAACCTCGCACGTGATACGGTAATCCCAGCATTTGCCATGACACAAATATCTTTAATGTCCGAACCGATTTTTTCGCCTTCTCGATCACAATCGGTCCATATCATCAAATGAGTTACGGAATGCGCTATATTAAAAATGTTATCTCGTATAGATTCCGCGTTTTCGTTGTCGATGATTTTTTTTACAATAGGCGCGTCGAATAAAACGGCTGGTGAACAACTTTCCCATTTGGCATATTGATAAGGAAAATCAAGTGCATTGATATGACCACAAACTGAGGTCATTATTACTTGTACTTCTTTACTATTTAACTGACATTTGAATTCATAGTTCTTAATGTAAGCGATTCTGGAATTTCTCATTACAAAACAGTTTCCTGACAATATTTTAGATATTTCCTTGGCTACTGAAGGTTTTTCAGCAACACAAAGAACTTTTGTTTCGCTCGTCATTTCAAGTTTAAACTGCTGGTACAAAACGTGTAAATAAACTCTTTAATTATATAATTAGCAATTGTTTTGACAGATCAGTGCGTTGAACGCGTTGGGTTGCCGATCATCTCCTTACTTAATTTTTCTGTGATTGGTTAAATTTTCACATAAATTATAATATCACGTGATTATTTTACCTAATTCTGTAATTAACTTTAATTAGAATGAGTAACTGAAGATCTTTATCGATAATTTCATATTTCACAAATAAACTTTCTTTATATTCAATACAACTTTTTCAAAGAACAATGTTTAACATACATGAGTCAATATTTTTTTAAAAAAAAATAACGAATAAGGAGCTATTGATTTTCTTTATGAAGAATTTTTATATATAAAAAACAACTTCAATTAATGTAAAAATTGCTAGTAAAAAATATTAGAATAATAAATAGTACGCAAAATAATTGCGTAGAAACGCCAATTTGTGGTAAAAAAAAAAGGTTAAGCATTTTAAAATTCAACTTGTAAAATTTCACGATTCATGCTATTCAAATTCATTAGTACAAACTATCTCAAAGATCAATTTCAAAGATCTAAAAACCTCCCAAAAATAAATTAAATCCAACAACTGTTGACAAAAAAACCTATTGGTGATTAAACATTAAAATGAAATTAACTTTTGTATATTTAAATTAGTAGTAATTTTAATTATTTTAATGCGAATCCTTTTAATGAACTTATTTATATGCATTTTTTTAAAATCAAGGTTTATTTATAATATTGAGAAAAAATTAAAAAAAAAGATCATTTTTGAACTTGTATATAATTAAACAAAATTACATTGAGACGTGTCGCGCCTTCCAGCAATTTTACACTGGCTTCGAGCATGTTTCTCTATAGCATAATATTTAAATATTTCAGAGTTCGTTATCAATATCATTTTGACAAGCATAATAGGACTTTGCCTAAACCGATTAATAATCGATATTATATGACAGATTATATGTTTCGAATTACTGTTATGGTAGAAAAGCAATACGATGATTTATCCATTATTGGTGCTAAAATTTGACTTTGCAAGGCAAGGCATCACTTGCTTGCCATCGAACAGTAAAGAAGTGAAACTTATGGAAATTATTATCGAAAAAGAAATACACTTGAAACATATCTTGAGTTCTTTTACAATATCGTTTAATCGATGGAAAGATCAAAGCCTATGAAATTCCTACCTACACGCGAAAATGACATCATCGTGGGTACAAGGAGTGATCTATCATTGTGTTCGACCAACGATCTTAAGCCTCACATGCGGTCATCGGGCAACTTTGCAAATTTTAAGAAATTGCATGCGCTTACTGCGGGATATGTAACATGATTCAAAGATAATTAATTCTGTAGCTTTGCTTGTTTTGCTTTATTTTACACAACTGTCTTTTGGAACAGCTCCTTTTACATGTTTTTTTTTCCACAAAATTATCTTCCATGATTACTGGAGTCGGATTTTGTCCCTTGCGACAGTGCTATCATTCAAGCATTTCAATTAGCTATTACTACAATCTTGCTGTTCCTGACTGTGTTCGTTCTTACGGGTGTGCCCGCTAACTTCAATATAGATTGATTTGACTTCGTGGTAAACATTTTATCTGTAACTTTTGACTTTACTTCGGTAGTTATTATATAACACTTGAGGATATTTAATATATGAAAATTTTTATTCGCGCCAGTTGGGCGCAGTAAATTCCTAATCTCATTGAAAAGTACAAGCTAGTCATGTACAGCCACGTGAAATTGGAATGGTTACGTATTATGGTTATTTTTATACCTCAATTATCTAATGAAAATTTGACACGTGGCCGCAAGTCCTAGAATACAATTTTTCGCGTAACCATTAAAGTTCTTTTGATAGGACGGATGTTATCAACTGCTGCGGTCCATTTAGATATATATTAGATTTTGGTGTTAAAAAGAAATTTTTAAATTCCTTCGTCTAATATTTAATATTCTAATCAGGTTTGTAAGATAATAAAGTAAAATTTTATCATATGTTTTTCGTGTATTTTAAAAGACATTTCACGGTTCTTTTACTTAATGCTTTTTTCGTTAAATATTAGACCATAAAGTCTCTAATGGAAAACAAAACGATAAATAATTCAGAGTTGTAAGTTAATTATTATCATTTTATTTTTTTAACAAATATATTGGTTCGTTATAATTCATCATCGAAATTATTAGATATTAACATGCCTTTTTTTTTGTGAGTAGAAAAGTTCCGGCCATTGAAATTTCAGAGTCGCCGGGACCGACGGGTAACCATGTGGAAAAAAGGAATGAATGGAAAAGATTTAATAAATCAAGGCAAAGGCGATCGAGGAGTATTGGAGGACTTTATGTTGATGATTCAGCTAGTGAAGGTGGTTCTACTGACGATGATCGACTTGTTTCTCCTAGTATATTAAGAAAGACTAACGTGAAGAAAGAAGGCTTTGATGGTTTGTTTTATTGATCGTTAACCTTTTTTTTTTCACGCAATGATAACTGATAGATTTGAATGTTTAGATTTTGTAAAGAGACGGCGTAATTTGTTAGAAAGGCAGCGTTCCACTGTTTCATTATACACTTCGCCTGTTCTTGTGATAACTTACTTCTTGGCGTATTTGATTCAGCAAGTCAAATCAGCTGTGGAATATGCACAATTAAGAAAATGGGTTATAACATCCATACCTTTATTAGGAATCTTGATTCAATTTGCATTATTGATAGATGGAGAACATCAAAATGTAATTATATCTTAATCACATTTGTTGATTATTATTCAAGTGAACTTAATTGACCGATCTGGGGTTTGGCTGTTACTTTTAGGTGATATATCAAGTTCAATCTTATATCTTTTGGTATTGTTACTGGATTGGTTTGGGAATCGCTTCTTCAATAGGCCTTGGCACTGGTCTACACACATTTGTATTGTTTTTAGGCCCTCATATTGCAGAAGTAACTTGGGCTGCTTATAAGTGTGGGAACCTGGATTTTGAAACTTTTGGTCCTCATAGGTAAATATTTTGACTTGTGATTTTTTATTTTGGAATTTTTTAGTATTTGCTTCATTAGTATCATAATATTGAGGAATATGTTAATTTAAAGATTTCGATGCATGCCTTCCGTACCAACCTCTTTTGCAGTATCATTATGGAGCATATTTCATAAAGTTCAATGGGAATCTTTTCTTTGGGGATTTGGTACCGCACTGGGTGAATTACCGCCATACTTCGTAGCAAGAGCAGGTTAGAGAAGATTTCATTATTTTATCCATTTTTTTAAAGTTGATTATGTTTGTAATAATTCATTTATATATGATATTTTAGCTGCTTTATCAGGTAGTCGTAGTGATGAATTAGAGCAGATTGACACTTTAATGGCTCAAAATCCTGATAGTATATCACATAAGGAAAAAGTTCTTATATGGGTTCATCGGATTATGCAAAGATTGGGATTTTTTGGAATATTTATCTTCGCTTCAGTGAGTGTTATAATAAAGTCGAAACGGTGTTTTGTTGTTGAATTGTCATTCATGATTTATTATTTCGCAAAAAATTAGATTCCAAATCCTTTATTCGATCTTGCAGGCATAATTTGTGGGCAATTTTTGGTCCCATTTTCAACATTTTTTGGGGCAACATTCTTAGGAAAAGCCGTAGTAAAATCTTCTATTCAGGTATTTATCATTATTTTCATTCCTTATTTAATATTTATTTTTATTGTTTCTTTCGTAATGTCTCATATTCCTTTATTTCGGTGGGAAAAAAAATCTATTTCAGACTATTTTTGTAATTTTATTATTTTCTCAAGATATGATTAACACTATCTTAGACCTTACACAAAATTACTTACCAACTATACATGACAAACTCGAAAGTGTCGTTCAGAAGCAAACTAAAATACTAAGACGTGAAGAGGGTGAAGTTGCTCCTGAAATTAGTCCGGTACGTTCTTTAGGCTCATTTTTAAAATTTTCTATATAACGTACTTGGTTTATTAATCAAGATTTTGCAACTTTTTTTTTTTTTTAGGGTAGTCCAAGTTATATATCTATCGCCTGGAATGTACTTTTTAATATAATGTTGGCGTATTTTGCATTAACAGTAATTGAAACCTTGGCTATTGCGCATCTTAAACGAGTTCATGATCAAGAAATCGAAGACTTGGAAAGGAAGGCAAAAGAAAAGGCAGGAAATGATGTAGAAGTAGAATCTCCCATGTCGAGAAGCGTCATTGAAGGAGATCTTAAACGAGATAAAGATTTGGGTAGAGGTTATTCAAGTAGTTAAATTAAAAAAAGGTGCAAGTAATCAATCAACAATTGAACATTCTCAGAAAGGTTACTATTTACTATACTGTAATAATGCACTAGTAGTTTATTGAATCTGAATAGAAGTGAGGATTTTTTTTCAGCTGGAAATATAGATTATTACTATTATTATTGTATTGCTTTGTGTTAATAGTTTGTGTTAATATCTTCAATCTTTACATCATTCATCACTTTGACGTATGAATTTGCAAATAATTTAAGTGGACACCTCTTTAATAATTCTATGCAACTTAGAACAAATAATTAGTTGTTAATTGACATCTATCTTTTCAATCATAATTCGTCAACATGTATAAAAAATATACATTTCAATTACCTTTATAAAAAGAATAAAATTCTTTGCATGAGTATATTTTTCAAGTATATATCATATTTGTTTAGTTTAGTTATATAAATCAGTAAATTCAATAATAACGATCTGCGTCGTCATCAGTATATTCTTCTAAAATATAAACGAAAAAAATAAATTACTAAATGTTCGCATGTGAAACTATTATTGTCAAATAATAATTATTATGAAACATACCTTGTACGCTCCAAGCTTCATCTTCATCTTCATCAGGATAATCATGAGTATAATAATCTTCGGCTGCATAAAAAAAAAAATTTGTACATGATTCATTTTTTCAGCCAAATTTATATATGTAAATGATGAATAATTAAGTATTATATAAACCATTAGAATCCTCTTCATCGGAATAAACAATCTCATCCTTTTCATCCGATTCGTTAACAAATAATTCATTCCCATTATCATTAAACCACGTCCTACGAAAAAAGTATATATTTCAACATAAACAAAATAATGACGAGAGAAATAAATCTTTTTAAACCAAACGTACAATGTAGCGATTTTATTGAAATTCATTCGATCATCTAAATCCATGGCATCATCCCGGTAGTACACATCATAAACATAAGCTTCATCAGAACCTTCTTTATCGATTTGTTCTTGAACTAAAATGAAATGATATTAGCTTATGTGAATTTTTCAGTGATACACGTAATTAATATACATACGTGAAAGATATTGTCGCACCATAGGAATAAAATTACACATGATTTCAGAATCAATATCATTTTTCTCAACAAATCTAAGGAATCAAATATTTATTTATTCGTTATCATCCAAAAATATTGTAAACGATTTAAATAAAAATTTACTAACTTTGGTTCAGTAAGTGATTCGCTTTCCTTAACCGCGTCATACATATTAAATAGGTTCGTAGTAACCTCGTCTTCATCTTCGACGTCATCACTTTAAAAACCGATGAATGAGACGAATCAATAAAATATCAAATTAGAAAATATTACGATTGCCATTATGAGTTGGATACCAATATTGCACTGATTTGTTTTGTTTACATACTAGAATATTGGTTTTGTTTTTCCAAGTATTTATACAAGCAATTTTGACTGATTTATAAAAAAAATAAAATTGCTTTACCCCGATGTGACCAATGTGCTGCTGCTCTTTTGTCTATTTCTATCAATTACTTTATATCTTTCTTTTCGACCACTTTCATTGAAGCGTGCGATTTGTTCTTCCCGAATTTGCTTAGTATCAATTCCTTTATGTTTTAAGATATCTTTACGACTTATTAATTTCACTATATGATCCTAGATGTTGAATTTATTATTCTTAAATGAACATGATTATTCTTATTTTTTAAAAAAAATCCAAAAATAACATACTTTCAATTGTTGCGTCTTAGTTGAATCATTAAAGCTAATCTCTTCAACTGTTTTTGCGAATCGAAATATGAATGGTATTGATTTTTTTTGCTCTGCTTTCTCTAACTCTACTCAAAATAAAAAATAAGTTGAATATATTTTAATAGTTCGGTCAAGCAGTTACTCAACGTAAGTAACGTGCTTAATACCTTTCACGTTTTCAACAGTTTCAACTTTCAGATTCTCTTCGACTTTAGTTTCAGATTTCGTTTCATTGTCATTACGTTTAACCTTCTTTTTTCCACTCTCAAGAAGTTGTTGGACAACTAAAAAGTGATGGCTTTGTCTATAATAATGAAAATGAATAATTGAAGAAACTACTTTGGGAGAAGTAAGTGTTATTTAAATACCAAGCGCGTCCAACGGCTCTTCATTTCGCTTGCGTTTTAGACGAATAATAGTTAATCCGGAGGATGTAGTTGTAGTAGACTCTACAAGGTCCATATTAAAAATCAATAATCGGAAGTTGAAAAAAAGTCAAAAAACAAAAATATGGTCAAAATTGATCTTTTATTTCTTTTATTTAAATAATAAACGTGATTTGACACCAAATCTAAAATAATAGCACGAAAAACAATAAGATGAAAAATAAATGTTATATCCGACTATTTCACTCCTGTTTACTAGGCAGATGTAACAAAAATATATTACTTTACTGCTAAACCCAACATTAAGAAATTACAATCCACACGGGAAAATGATAAACTTTTCCCGTCTCAAACATTATAACCCAATGATATAATCCTGAAGCTCAAAGGCTTCAACTAATGCCACGTTCTAGCGTGACTACTATTTAAGAGGTGTTTACACCATGATCCTATTAGGCAGGTGCAATTCCCCTCGTATTATAGCTAACCTGTCTCACGACAGTCCAAAACCCTTTTTAGCGGGGGATCAAATCCAATGCTTACTGAATTTTGATTACTTTCATCTTTCCCTCACGGTACTTGTTCGCTATCGGTCTCGCGCCAATATTTAGCTTTAGGAGAAATTTACATCCCAATTTTGAGCTGCAATCCCAAAAAACTTGCCTCTTCTACGTAGAAGAATCTTTAAGATTAACCATGAACGGGAATTTTCACCCTCCATGATACCTTTTCTCAAACTAATCCAAAACGCTGAAAATATTTCAACTCTGTTAAATTTTGAGCTTATCCCTCTTCACTCGCCGTTACTAAGAGAATTATTGTAAATTCTTTTTCCTTCGCTTATTGAAATGCTCAAGTCCAGAACGGTATTCTTTTTATGAAATTTTAATAAGTATGTAGATTTAATATAAAATATATGTAAAACATGAATAGAAAAAGTTGAAACTTACATGTGTAAGTTTTTTTTAGTCATGAAGGGATACCTGATTTGAAAATAATATTCTGCTCAACTCTGGACATATCACGATAAATAAATGAAACTCAATCAGGGATTTCCAGAGGTTCAAAATCAATAATGCAATTCACATCATTTTTCACATTTTGCCGCGTTGTTTAACAATGCGAGAGTCGAGATCCATTCATTGATGGAATTTATGGTTTTTTTTTTATTATTATCACGAGCCAATTCGTTTTTTTTTTCTGAGCATTTCGCTGCGTCTTTGCGCGAAATAATGCGCTGAGAAAAAAATTTTTTTGTTTTATTTTGTTTTTCAGCTGCGAAAACTGCGAGCCAATGCGTTTGTTTCTACTGAGCATTTCGCTGCGTCTTTGCGCGAACCAATGCGTTGAGAAAATATTTTTTTGTTTTTGTTTTTTCTGGACATTTCGCTGCATAAACCGCGAGTCAATGCGTTTCTACTGAGCATTTCGCTGCGTCTTTGCGCGAAATAATGCGCTGAGAAAAAATTTTTATTTTGTTTTATTTTGTTTTTCAGCTGCGAAAACTGCGAGCCAATGCGTTTGTTTCTACTTAGCATTTCGCTGCGTCTTTGCGCGAACCAATGCGTTGAGAAAAAATTTTTTTTGTTTTTGTTTTTTCTGGACATTTCGCTGCATAAACCGCGAGCCAATGCGTTTATAATGAGCATTTCGCTGCGTCTTTGCGCGAAATAATGCGCTGAGAAAAAAATTTTATTTTGTTTTATTTTGTTTTTCAGCTGCGAAAACTGCGAGCCAATGCGTTTGTTTCTACTGAGCATTTCGCTGCGTCTTTGAGCGAGAAAATGCGTTGAGTCGACCATTGTTGAATTATTATTTAATGGTATTAAATGTTCAATTGCTTTTAATCTTGAACCCAATTTTGGTGCCTTCCTAGATTGGATGATAACCATTTTTCAGGTTCTCCTCGGTGTTGTTGTCCATAGTAGGACTCTATCTTACCATCGAAAGTTGATAGGACAGGAATTTGAATGATTTGACATAGAAGTCAGTTGACTCGAAAGGTTGATTTATCATGAATCACCAAGAAAATCGGTCAACCGATGTTTGGTTTTTTATCTAATAAAAATGCATACGTCCCTTCTAGAGGTCAGTATTAACATGTTATTAGCTCTAGATTTACCACAGCTATCCTGTAGTAGTAATAAAAATGGACTATAAATTAAACTGTACTCGCAGTTTCACTTTGGATGGGAGAATTAACTTCAAAGCTTTGCTTAAATAATTTTTTTTTTTGTAATCTATGGGCTAATTCAACATCCAATAAAATTATGATATCAAGTATCACCAGATGATCAGCTGCTATCAAATGATAATAATGTGAAAGGGCTCAGCCATATAAACAATATTAAAAAAAAAAAAAAAAAAAAAAAAAAAAAAAAAAAAACAGGTAATCCATCGATTTCTTAAAGAATACCTATATAATTTTGAATAAGTTAAACATTTATCTTTATGAGTGAGAAAGTACACATCTCGTTGAAAGAATGAAAGCTTTTCGTATGATGTGTGAGATATGCATACTCATCATTAAATTCATGGGCAGTTTGCTATAAAAATCACGTTACGGATCATATGATTTACTATATCGCAACTAGTCCACATTCGATTTAACCATAGAAATTTCGCATGATTGATTTCAATTATATTGTTCTCTAATTGTCTTATCGAGAAGGGTCTAGTCCTTCAATTTATATTATTTTCTCACTCCTCGATATAAGACTATATGAAAATCTGTTGCACAATATATATTTGTAAGTATATTTAAAAGCATAACGGATATAACTGCGCATGTATAGTCGCGTCAGAAAATAACGCACGATCAATAATTAGCCTAAAGAAAAGAACGATGAAAAGCTTGTACTACTTTGCTTATCAGAATAACTAAAATTAATGTCAATCATACTAACCAATGAATTCGACTTTTGGTTAGTTTTATTGCCCAAATATAGTTTAGACTTATTGTCATTTTTATAGCTTATGCTTTAATGATTTATGCTTTAATGCTTAATGCTTAATGCTTCATATCAACAACAATTAAAGCTTTATGCTTTATGCTTCGAAGCTTTGGCTTTCTACGAATAACGGTTCAATATATTAAAAAATTGGCTTATTGTGCTTATATAATCAAAAAAATCATGGATTTTTTTCCCAAGCCTTTATTGTATTACACACAAAAAGCATACATAAAAGTACCATAAAAATATTAGCGTTAGATTTTTTTTCTCATTTTTTCTCAGTAAATAACTAAAAAAAATAAAAGGATCAGATTATTAGACAACGCAAAATGATTTTCTCACACAAACAAACGAGATAAACATTTACGAAATTTCATAAGTACAATGAGAAAGAAAAAATTTGACTTTATAAATAAATAATAAGCATGAAAAAATAATGAAATAGGCACAACAAATAAATAAAAACAAAATGTTAATAATAATAATAATAAAAAAAAAAATAAACTTGGAGAAAAGAAACCAATCGATCAATTATTGATTTCTTTTCTTTTTAAAATAAAATAAAAATTATGCCTGCCAAACTCACCTTTATTTGTATCATCGATTCAACTAATGAAAGAGATACTTTAGACTATATAGTAAGAGAAGTGATTGGCATTATTCGAAGAGAAGAAGACACAAATATAGATATTAAAATAACTGCATTTTATCCAAAAGACTCTTCAGTACCAAGATGGGTCCCCTTATTCGTTCCTGAAAACGTATTAAGATTCACAGGAAAATTTACTCTTAATGAATTACCCCCTCATAATCCATTAGAGGTAATAAAAATAATTAATTATCCATCTAACTATTTATTCAATCATTTAATCATTCAGTCATTCAAATAAAAAAGAAAAATATCTTACCTTTCCACCTATATTAATTATCAGGTGATAGTAAACGCGTGATTTAATTGAGTTGGATCAAAATCATTTACCCATCAGCTCCATCTCAGTATTTATTACAGGCTTTGCTATCGAATCAGTTCAAAATGAAGATATTATGTTTAAAAGCATTAAAATACTTGTCAATGAATTTACTAAAGGTACAAGTTCAAGAAAAAAATTTCAAATTAAGTATAGGTACTTGAAATCTGACGAAAGAATCAACAAAAAACTTATCAAAACAAGAAGGAGCTCAAATCTATTGATCACAGGTGAATTGGTTCAAGTCGATTCTGAATTTCAAGTTGATATTCAAGACGTCAACTTCTTGCCAATGTTCATTGCAAACCTTGAATCATCAACTAAGACCTCACCATTTTCTAAATATTCATAGTTAACAACAACACAAATCTCAGAAAGAGTGTTAGCTTAGGCCATAGTTAATACATCTTTTAATCAAACAAGTCAAAAATCGTCAAAAACTCCATCAAAGGACCAAACTGATAAAGAATCAGTTATCACTGATAATCAGTAACAACGAAACTATCAGATCATTCTGAAGGGTTTATTTCTTTTCATATTAATTAGTAATAATAATAATAGTTTTATCTTATGAATTATTCATTTTTATTTTTAACCAAACAATTGAGAAAAACAGATAGTAACCATCTTCTTAATTATCAAACAAATATAAAAAACCATTTCACTCTATTCTTCTTTTTTTTTATTCAAATCTTTTCTTAATTCTGTAATTTTTTTATAATTAACCAATTATCAAAAATAAAAAAATTTACAATTGAACAATCATTAAACAAAAAATTTATTTACTAATCATTAAATAAATAACATTTTTTTCTTTTCCGTTTAGTCTGAGATCTAAAAAATAAAATATACAAAAAAAACAAATTTCCTAATCGATTAAATTAAAATATAAAAAAAAAGATATGACCCACCATCTATATAACGAATACTATATAGACATCCCTAATGAAAGTACAATCGATTTCACCATTAATTCAAAAACTTTACAATAATCGTATGACTAGCCTAATATAGACTCATTAAATCTTCCTCCTAATCAAACTTTCAATAATTACAACCCATGAAGACAAAATAAAACGTTCAAACGCATTTATGATAAATTCCAATCCAGTATATTAAAAGAATATCTTAACTTCCCATGTGTCTACTGTGGAAGATTACTATATAAAAACAAAGCCAAATTGATACTACATAATCTTTCTGAAACCTATCCTATTGAATTAATAAACCAAGTTAATGCACTAGAACAATACAGTACATTAAGAAAATAAATCATTAAAATACCTTCATGTAGCTCCTGTGTAAAACCACAAAACAGGCTTCAATTTCCAGTATTGGCCAAAATTCCAGATGAAATCCAAGCTGTTCTGTTACATCTTAGGAAATTTCTATTTCCCGTACACCTACACTGTTTCCTAGGAAGAAACTCAGGTTCCAATTCAACCTATTCTGAATATCATAACATCTTAGGTACGATAGGATATTCAATCAATTTCAGAATACTAGCACTCTATTCAAGTACAATAGGAGCCTATTTACAACCATTAAACCCAAATCACATTTTCAACGAACAGATCCTAGATAACACACTCCTACGTGCAGCCTTCTGGTTAAGTTTGCATAACCCCTACCTACGTAACTATGTAAATATTTTAAATCAAAGATCAACTACAACTATATCAGACCCTTTTTAATTGCAACCCATATTCCCAATGACGATACAGCACTCCCAATAAATCAAAATGATATAATTATACCAATAGCAAAAACTTACCTAATGAGATTCATAACAAAGACTTTCACTATTCACGATTAATGGCAGGATTTATCCACGACAATAATAACAATTCACTTCCTATCTCAATCTACGATCTGAATCTCGAATCCCTCCTATTTCCTCACCTATTTCCTGATGATAAAGGACACTTTTATGACATGAAAAATAACTCACTATCAGATGAAAACAAACTGGAAACCCTAGGAAAATATGCAAAACATATGTTACTTCTAAATGACCCAAGATTTAGGCTCAATCATTATTAGCCATCTCATACTTACCTATAACTTGAAAAACTTCACCACCATCAAAATACCCAATGCATACTACGTCAAAAAAACATAGAAGAATTACGCCCACTTTCATCATCAATTCAACTAATCTAACAAAACAATTACTCAAATGCAAACCACATAAACGAAAACTTAACCATAGCAATACCAACCTTCATTAGGACAGAAGATTCATATTTTCACGAAAAAGAGCTACACCTTAACTCAATACTAAAAAAACTTGGACTTCTCACAGTCTTCATTACTCTATCAATGGCAGAAAACAGATGGACTAAACTCTGAGATATATTACAACAAACTGATAACAACAATACCAATCCAACTAACCGACCCCTATATACCACTCTCCATTTCATTCACAAATTCAGATCACTAAAGAAAGAAGTATGGAAAAATGAAAAAGTTAGCAGATGGAAAAATAACCGATTTCTTTGACCAAATCGAATTCTAAAATAAAGGTGTAGCTCACACTCACAGATGCTATTGGATCACAAAACCAATTGAAACTATGATCTAAGATAACGTTATACGCTCTAACCTTCCAGATCTGGAACAAGAACCAGAACTATATGAAAAAGTCCTAGCATACCAAATACACTGATGTAACACTCTCAAATGTGGTGAACCTACTCCACCCAGAGAATAATGTAAGAAAGGATTTCCACAACAATTTTCAGACATCACACACCTTGAACAAAGCTCCTATAGATATATATATAAATGCACAAAACTCGCAGACCAGTGGATAGTACCCTACCACCATAAACTTTATTAATTTGAAATGCTTACATGAACATTCAATACATCACATCAAAAGGATTTGCCAGATATATTACTAAATACATAGCAAAAGCAGAACCCTCCCACATCTTCAACATCACAAATAATGACAAATTAGAGAATACATTGTCGCAAAAAGACTAGGAGCAATGGAAGTAATATTTCTAATATTAGGTGAAACCATATGCGATTCCTTGATTCAAGTAAAATACCTAAATACTGAACCTCCAAATATTAGACAAAAAGCAGTATTACCAATTCACCTACTAACAAATAAAAATGAAGATGATCCAAACTATAAAGATACTATTGAAAAATACATGAAAAGACCCACAGATATTATATTTAACCAAATTATCTATCCCCAATATTACGAAAGATACATAATCCAAAAATAAAAACTGACTAACACAACAAGAAACATATATGAAAACCAACTTGGAAACTATATTATTAAAAGAATAAAACCAATAATAATCCATAACCAATTCACAAAAATAATCGACAGAGAACTATACTTTTACCAACTACTGTTAAATACCATCCTGACAAGAAGTAAAGAAGAATTAAAAGAAAATTACTCAACTTTCTGAGATCGTTACATATTGATATTTCCAAACATGACTGAAGAAATCCAAAATAGAATACAAACCTATATTGAATAAACAAGACAAATAATGAATCTAAGATATTCAGAAATCTTAGACCAATTAATATCAAACCTAAAAAATACCATATCAATAAACATAACAAAAATCTTAAGAATCCAACTCGAATCCCTAAAAATACTACTACCAATCCTACCCAAAAACATTATCCATCAACTATCGACAGACCAATACAACATTACATCCTATTTAGGAAAAAGAGAAGAACGAAAATGGCCTTACTTCTTCATCACAGGCTCCGCTGGAACAGGAAAATCATACATCATTCATCTCCTCATAAATTCAATAAAAAACAAAGATCAAAAATACCTCCTAATGGCACCCACAGGTATAGCCACCCAAAATATAAGAGGAAGTACTATACATTCTGAACTAAAAATAATCTCAACACAAACAGGCTTCCAAACCTTAGCTAATTATGATGACAAATTAAAAGAAAAACTAAAAAAGATCGATGTTATAATAATAGACGAAATCTCAATGATATCAAAAGAACTCTTTAAATTCATATCAAATACCCTCGTAACTATTCACCAAAATACCCTAGCATTCAGAGGAATCAGCATCATCATCACCGGTGACCTAGCACAACTACCACCGGTAACTGGATCCTCCGTATTCAAATCATCAATATAGAAACTATTCTACCTCTCTTTCTTCACAAACCTCACCGCTAACAAAACCAACCAGAATTCCACAACATGTTAGAAAAAATTTGTCTAGGGAACTTAACAGTCCAAATCTGGAAAAAACTATAAGAAAGAAATGAGCAATTCAACCTAAACAAACCAATCAACCTCCTTCTCAATACTACAAATATAGTAGGCTATCGCGAAACTACTGATAAAATAAACTGATTAATCTATAACGCTCTACCAACAACCCAAGAAGGATACATGATCTCCCAAACAATTGATATAATAAACGAAGAACAATGAAACGCAGACATAACTGAAAAAACCTTTAAATCAAAAACAAATCTCCCCTCCACAGTCCGCCTCCAACAAGGTGCCAAAATCATGTTCCTTAACAATTCTAAAGCAAACCTCAATATCTACAATGGTACAATTGGAATCATCACAAACATTAACATTGAAACAAATATAGTCTGAGCCTCATTTAGCGTACCAGGCGGCATAATAGATACAAGCATAAAACTGACCATACATCACTTCACCATCGATGGGAACAAAGCCTCCCACTGCCAATTTCCATTCCAAAACAGCTATGCACTAACCATTCATAAAACCCAAGGACTCATCCTAAACCAAATATCTGTTAGTCTAGACCACCAAATATTCTCAACCGGACAAGCATATATTACCTTAAGCAGATGCCTCAACTGAGAAAATATTCAAATACTCATACTAGACAAAACAGCCTTCATGACAGACCCAGATATGATAAGAGAATACGAAAGACTCAAAAGAATTACCACAAACCCCCTACCAATATAACAAAAACCACCAAAAAAAACAACTTTTAAAAACTTTCTCTTTCTTTATCCGTAATCTCTAGCCAACAAAACCTTAATTATTCAAATTTTCGCACTCAATTTTTTAAGTGTTCAATTTTTTGCATTCAATTTTAAGTGTTCAACTTCTCAAGTCTTAAATTATCAATACTTATCTAAACTCAAACCAATCAATCAATTTAAAATCACAAAATCACTAACTTTATTTAATTAACTCAACTACAAAATTTCCTTTTTTAAGTCAATTAGCTAAAGAATATGAATAACAGCAACATCAGTTCCTAATGAACGTTTGTTTTCAGCTGTAGGTAATGTTATTTCTAGTAAAAAAAGTAATTTGAAACCAGTTAAAGTAGAAAAAATGATTTTTTTTTATAAATATAAATATATTTTATTAAAATTTTTTATATTTTTAAATTATAATAAATTGAAATTATACTAATATAATTATTTGTAGTAATAAATTAAAATTTCTATTAAAAAACATCTAAAAAATAATATTATACATATAATTTATTTATTTATAGATTCATTTCTAAAAAAATAAAAAAAGAATTGGTAAAAATCAAGAATTAGAAATCCCAAAATGCTTAAAGATATATCTAATTATCTAGAAAATGAAAGATTAGTTCTAAAAAAGAAAATAAAAAGAATTAATAGAAAATTAAGAACCATTCTGAAGAAAAGGAACTGAAATACTTATAAAATCTATTCAAGAAAATAAAAAATCTATTTTAAAAAAAAATAAAAGAATTATTAGTAAAACGGACCTATCTGAAAAAAATCTAAAAAATCTAAAGACTTATTGATCTGATCATGTTAAAGATTCATTCCTAAAAAAAAAAAAAAATATTAAATTAATAAAAATCTACTTTAAAAAAAACAATAAAGAATTCATTAAAAGAAAAAAACTTATCAATTTGATCTTGTAAAGATCTATCTTAAAAAAATCAAAAAATAATTAATAAAAAATCAAGAAACTATTTCTATAAAATAAACATATAAAAAATACTATTGAAAATATTCAGATACATCTTAAAAATATCTGAAAAATGATTAGATATTATAAATTTGAGATAAAAATTGATGTTTAAAATAATTGATCATTTGAAATTTATCATAAAATAATATCAGAAATATTGATTTTTCAGAATATATCTTAAAAATGATATCTGAAATTTTGATTATTTAAATATATTCTAAAATCTATATTTGGAATTTTAATTATTTATAATTTGTCTTAAAAATCAATATTAAGTAATATTATACAAAATTTCAAAATAATTTTTAAAATTAAAACTTACTAAAATAAACTAACATAATTTATATTAAACTATTAAAACTTAATGTAATTACTAAAATTAACGCAAAAAATGTTAAGAAATCTGCAATAATATAAATAAAATAAATTATTTATTTTTAAATTAATTTTTTTTTTTAAACTTTATATAAAATTGTATATAAAGCAATTGATTTTTAATAAATAACAGTATTTTACTTACAATATATTCACACCTTTTATATTTTGAACTTAAAAATAATTTTAATTAAAATGAAATTTTATTTTGATTATATGATATGATAATATATAATAACAAATAATAATAACAAATTTTTATTTAGAAAAAAACAAAAATAAAAGTAAAAGAGTCAAAAGTATGATTGTTAACTTTTGAAAAATTAAATAAGTAAAAGACAAATAATAATAATATGCAAATTTTATTAAATAATATTAAAATTGAAAAAAATATAGAAATTTAAAAGAAAAGAAATACAAAAAGATGAAGATTTATTTCAAATTATCAGCATTTAATAAATTGAAAATATATTAATAATTATCTGAAGATTCTTAATTAAATGACTTAGCTTTAAATTTATTATAATTTTCTTGATACTTTTTTTCTTAAAATATAAGTAATTCTTCTTTAAGCAGATGATATAATCTTTAAAGTTATTATAATTTTTTCTTGATGAATCATAAAAGAAGAAAATCAGTTAATTTAGTTTTTAAATATTACATTCAAAGAAAAACTCAATAGTTTGATTTAAAGAAAATGATAATTATTCTCTTAATAATAAATTTTTCTGAAGTAAATTCTTTTTCTGATTTTCTTTAAAATGAAGATTATAATCAAAATAAAGAAAAGTGTATACATTAGAATTGTAAAGTTAGATATCTTATAATTTGCATATATTAGTTCATTAAAAAATCAGCTTAATGAGAAGTATAATCATTAAAAGATTTAATATAATATCGATATCTATTAATATATAAATTAGCAATCTATTATATAATTGCAAGATTTTTTTTTATTATATATATAATATAAACTAAAAAATATTCAATTTAATCAAATAATTCCAAATTTTCATATATTTTAACTTTTAATTTTATAAAAGAAATAATAATAAAATTATATATAAAATCAATAAAATTTACTTATAATAACAAAATAGTTATTATTTTATTATTTGAGAGCGTTTCCAGTAAAATCACATTACCGATCATATGATTTACTATACTTCATGACTTGATTTTATTGGAAATATTCCTATTTAATATGTTTAATCAATAAGAACTAATAATTTTATTATTTTTTATTTTAAGATAACCATATTATTTTTATTATTTACTTAATGAATTAAGAGTTTTTTAATTATAATTTTAACAGAAGTTTTTAATAAATAATCTTATAATAAAAATAAAATAAATTAATACTTATAATACATTTTTTTTTATATTAAATAATTTAAAATAAAAATATCTTAATGCTTTTAATTCATATATATTTAATTTATATTTTGAATTAGGTGTATAAATTTTTAAAAAAATTAGTATTATTAATAAAGAAAAAAAACCTATCTTTGAAAACCTCAAAAGAAACTTATCTTATTAGAAGAGAAAATTCTTATAATTTTAAAAAAAAAAATAATAAAATTTTTTAAAAATTTTAAGATGAAATTTTTTTATAATTTTTATAAATAACTAATTAAAAATAAATATTAAAAAATGAAAATTAAAAAATATATATTTTGATAATTAAAATCAAATTATAATTTTTCAAAAAAGAGTTTAATCAGGTATCACTACTTGAAATGATTTTTGATATTTTAAATAATTTCAATATTCATTTGAATATTTTTTAAAAAATTTTCAAATATTTGAAATTCAATTTGAATTTTAAATGGAAATCCTATATTTTTATATCAACCTTATTGCTTCTAATTCTTCTTGATCAAGTAGAATGCTGAGATTCAGAATTAATGGCATAAAATTTTTCTAATTTTTGCTGGTATTTCCTAAATATTCTAGGATCAACTAATTTACTACCACAGCAATGTAAAATATATTTCATTCAACTAAAAGCCTAATTTTAGAAGTAATATAATCTTTTGCGAAACCTTTATTATTGGATTTTTTTGATTTTAACATATTTGTAGCTTTAGGAATAATATTGCGATCTTTCGTGTTATCTTTATAAAAATGGGTTCTTTTTGATCTTATCATTTTGTTGAAAAATTTAGAGAAAGAAAAAATATTTACCGATTTATATCGATAATTATATCTTATTTATATATTTACAAAAAGTATATTTCTAATATGTATTATTTTTAATTTTTAATAATACTTTAATTTATTAATAATATCACTGATTTGTATAATACAATAAGTCTAATATTCATATATTATCAAAAATAATATTTTAATTTATTAATAATGTCACCAATTTGTATAATACAAAATGTATGTATTATCGTTAATTTATTAATAATACTTTAATTTATTCAAAATATCACTGATTTACATATATATATTATCGTTAATTTGTAACAATATCACTGATTTACATGATACATAAAGTTATAAAATTTCATGTATTATCAATAATAATACTTTAATTTATTAAAATATGTATATACAAAAAGTTTTTTTCAATATGTATTATCATTAATTTGAAAATATCAATGATTTGTATTATATGTATTATTGTTAATTTAATATTTATTATTTGTATTATATGTATTATTGTTAATTTAATATTTATTATATTTGTATTATATGTATTGTAATGTCTAAATATTCTATATAATTTACTGATTTGTATAAATCGTAAAATCTAATTTTCAAAGTTCTATCGTAAATTTTTTTACCGATTTGTATTATACTATTATTAATACTTAAATTTTTATTAATACAATACCGATTCATATTATAATTGTATTACAAAGCAATAATTTATTTCAAAATATATTTTTGAAATATATAAATATATCACCTTTCCTACCATTCCTACCTATTCAATTTCTAATTTTTTTTTCTTTACCGATTTATTATTATTTTAATATTAAATTTTATTTTTATTTTCAATATTGATCAAAAAAAATTAGTAAACATCCTCTTTCTGAAGTAGAATCTTTTGATGATGAAAAATGAAGTAATAAAAAACAAAAAGACTAAAAAAGCAGTGAAAGAGAATAAAGAGACCAATGTAAAGAAAAAAAGACAATCAAAAAAACCAGTTTTGATTGATATCGTTCAAGAAAAGGATGACAATAATAAAAGTCAATAATCGGCATATGTATTATTTGTTTATATATATATATTATTAATCAAAAATTCTTAGTTAGGAAATTAACCAATTGTTTTATTTTTTAATAATACAGTAACTGCTTTACAAGACCAAATAAATGAAATTGCCAAATTGGTAAAAATAGTCATAAAGGGTAAAGGAAAGAAAACTGAAGAAGAAAAAAAAACCAACAAGAGCTGATATATCAGAAAGTTCAAATACGGAGAGGCTGGTTCCTTAAAAGCTGCAGCAGTTACATCATCATCATCTGACAGTTCTGACAGTTCAGATACCTTTAATAAAGGAAAAAGTTGAAAAGGAGCACCTAAAAATAAGAAGGCAAATAAACAAATAATTGGTAGATTATTACTATTTTTCTTACATTTCTTTATATTTTTAGGTAATAACGCATGAAAAATCATCATAAAGACAACGTACCAAATCCATCAGTAATCATTTTGACTAAAACAGTCTGGATCGATTCTTGTCTCCTTTTTTCCTATCTGATTCTCCAAAAACCTTATATATTTATTATAAAAGTATGAATAGGGAATTACGAAATACATTAAAGGTACTTATATTTTATTTTTTATTTGAATAATTTTGTCTAAATTATTTACTAACTGACTTACAATTTATTATTAGTCTGAAATAATCAGTATCATTGATAGATTTCCTGAAAACCAAAGGTTAGATGTTAACAGAACCTTTGAAAGCAAACAAAAGTTGGTTAATAACTATAT
This sequence comes from Funneliformis geosporum, assembly GCA_946474995.1. Classification (NCBI taxonomy): domain Eukaryota; kingdom Fungi; phylum Glomeromycota; class Glomeromycetes; order Glomerales; family Glomeraceae; genus Funneliformis; species Funneliformis geosporum. Next base: position 33,634 of record CAMKVN010000213.1, read on the forward strand.
GATATTGATTATACAAAAATCAATCAATAAAAAAACATTTCTGATGTCAGACTCCATAATAAAGTGCATTATTTATGAATACCATTAACACTAAAGAGAAGAAGTATTTAAGAGACAGAAAGGAGATGAATGGAATGACTTTTAAAGGAGAAGAAAGCACGTTAATACACATTGTTATGAAATAAGTAAACAGTCAGATTAGTTGTTAAAATAACCTTTTTTAAATTTTTTTTTAAAAAAAAATATTAGAAATGAGAATGACGAGCAAGAACTATTGATAGAGTTATTAGATTAAAGGACCGTCTGGTTGGAAAAATTTATAATAATAAACTCCAACCAGTTCGAACCGATAATTGATATCATAGCCTAAAGGTTTCAGAAATTGACGATGAAAATCCTAATAAAAGATAAATCATCATTCAGGAACCCAAATGGTAATCATCTACGGTAAGTAATTTTTATTTTTATTTTTATCAATCGGGTTGTATTAATTTATCCTTTTTATTTTTAATAGTTGTGATTGTTTTTGCAAGTCTATGTGGATAATAAAGACTCTAAATTATCAAAAGCACGTAGAACTAGAAAAAGGGTATATGATGATACCTATTTTGTGGCTGGTAAAAATGAAGCACTGGTAAATACTCCTAAATGGACAAGATCTGGATATACCAGATCATTAAGGTCATTTGTGGAAAAACATATTCCACATCATTCTGAAAATGATAATCAGAAATCTGATGATTTCAAATATTTTAAATATTGGGAACCTATTCAGGAGGAAACCACTCAGGAAGAACCATTTCAGGAGGATTTCGATTATGGAGGCAATCTAATAGTGAAGATAAATCCAATTATGAAGAGGAATCTGATAAAAATAATGATGATAATGAAGGTAGAAATAATAAGAAGAAAAGAATTAAAAGGAGTAAAAGTGTGGTATTTTCTAAGTATAATAGTAGTAGTACAGATTATAATGATAAATAGAAATCGGTAGATTTTATAATAAATACTGAATAAATCGGTAAAATTTCAAATATATTTAAATTTATATAAATTGTATCAATCGGGATATTTTATATTAATAAAAATTCTTTTTATTATAATTAATTGGAATTACTTATTAGTATAAAATATTATTATGAGTATTAAATAAATTTAATAAAATGTTACCAATTGGTGATAACCTAGATTTGATCCGATTGGTCTCCTATTTGTTATTATTCGACTAGTGTGAATATTATGACAATAAACTGCCAAGAATAATAATGCTATAATAACAGAAATTAAAGTTTTTCTGATGTTCTATTTAAGTTGAGTTCAGATGTGATATCTATACTTAAATTCCTCCTTTTAATTCTTACATTTAGTAAATTCAAAGCTTTGATATTTTCTTCAGTCTTCTTTAATTTTCTCTACAAAAAATTGAATTGGTTATGCATTTATAAATTGTTAATTAATAATGACAGAATAAGTGTACATACTTCTAATTCTTTAAAAATGCAATATAAATCTTCAAAAAGTCTGCATTTATTCTCAAAAGATTATGCCTTTATCGACCAACTCAAATAGATAGATGCTATTACCTTCCCATTTTAAAGCGTAAACATTGCTTTCAAGTCCTATATTAAGAATAATTACATAAGTTATCAATAAAAGTAATAGGTGCCTTTAAAATAAATATACCATGTTGAGTCTAACCATATAATATTATGGATTTTCTTAGATCATCATTGAGATTTTGCCATTTTTTAATTATTGAGTTAAGAGAAATTACAGATAATTTTATTTTATTGTAAAAACGTTTTTTCTTGTTATAACAAGAAGACTAAAAGAATCCAATATACCAGAAACTTCACTGAATAAAGTGACATCTCTTTAAGGTTGCTAATCATATTTACTTTTTTGCTAATTCTAGCTTTTTGGAATGGGTTAGTATCTTCATTTTATGCTTCTTTTATTAAATATGATTGAATTTCGCCTTTACAAATAAAAGACAAATTTTCAATATATTTAATATTTTTTTTTATATAAAATTTGATGCAAAGTAACTTACTATCTATCTATTAAAAAATTACAGTGAACTCTTGATATAACGAATTCTAGGATCTGGATATCAACTTCATTATAAGCTTATAACAAATTTTTTAAA
>CAMKVN010000214.1:0-35776 GCA_946474995.1 Funneliformis geosporum
TTTTTTGTTTTTTCTATATATAAAAAATCATGTGATATGACGTAATTTCGACCATTTCGACTTTTCATTTCGACTTTTTGGGTTTTAATTTCGACTTCATGTATAAGAATAATGGTCTATTATCCTTTTGGGATGATTTTTTAATTGTTCTTAATAAACAATCGATTTATTATCCCTTTAGAATGATTTTCAAATTGTTCAATAAGAGTGAAGATGTATTGTCCCTTTGAGACAATTAAAAAATCATTTTTATTAGATTTGTATCATCTGATTGGAACTATATTGAATCATTCTTTTAGGACAATGATTGTATCGTTTCATTTGAAACGATTGTTTACTATTATATCTTTTTCCAATTGGACAATTTTTGCATTATCCTATTGGACCAATTGGAATTGATTTTTAGCTCAACCCTAATCTACTATAAATCAGTCATAAATACGATGGCTGATTTTTGACTGATTTCTGAATTTAGTCCGAATTGTCAATGAATGGCAAATAGCAATTTTTTTGATTTCGCCAGTATAATGTAAATCTATAAATTAGGATGATGATTTTTCAGATATTTAGTAATTTCTTTTTTTAATAAGAGTTACTTTTTTTGATAATTGGCTAATTATTCGAAGCGTAAGCGTAAGACATTTCCAGTTAGAGCTAAACTATGCATATAGTATTTATTATGACGCGTGATTTGCTAATCATATTTCTGTCAATAATTTTATATAACACAATTTTTCAGTTTTTCAAACATTTAACTGTTTAAAAAAGATCAACGTGCGTAATTATAGAACATGATTAAATTATTCTAATAAAGTTAGGAACTGATAATTTTTAATTTAGTAATACAGACATTTTTTTAATTAATCGTATTTTTAACTTATAAATAAATAGTATTAAAGATATTTTATGTTGATTAACACTTCAGATGCTTCTAACAGTTCCTGTTACCAAGTATATATTACAAAAAGAACTTTTTTGGTGATATTTTTTAAAATTTTTACTAATTTTTTTTTTTTTAATAAAAATGGACTTTATTTATCAAATATAGTAAATAACTAAATTAAATAAATTTATATTAATCAGAAACTTTATTATTTAAAATTGTAATTTTTTTATAATCAATATACTAAATTAATGTAAATGATATCAATAATAAAAGTTCTTTTGCTTATAATTAATTAGGATTATTTACTTGTATAAAATAAATAATTATAATATTATTTGTATTATAAAATTTGATAAAATGTTACTATTCAGAATATTATTTGTAAAATATCAATCTAATAGGTAATAATAAAAATATTTCTATTGATGAGATGATTTAGGAACAATAAATTTAAAGCTAAATATTACCACAAAGTTATGAAAATAAGTACACCTTTTTGCAATTATATGATCGTTAAAATTAGTATAGGTGTTTATTTTATGATGCTTTAATTTTACATAAAAATAAGAAAATATAAGATTGTGCAACATCTAAAAATGATCTTGTTATCCTTTAGAAATCCATAAAATATAAATGAAAAAATTTCATTATCCTATTAAAGGTCTTATTTTTAAGGTTCTTATTTTTAATTTTTATAAATATTATAGCAAAAGTGATAAGAGTATTTATTATTAAGGATGTTTATTTTTATGATTTTACAGTAATAAATTGATATCAATAATTTTTGAAGTATATAAAAAAGTTGGGATAAAATTTGAAACTAATAAATAGATAAGATTTATATTTAATAATAGACCAGAAATGATTAACACATAATGTCTTATATGTAAAATAAGTATATTTTATTATCCTTGCATTTAATTTAATTAAATTATAAATATTAAATTATGTTTTAAAAAAGCATTTAAAGATAAGTAGAAAAATTCTTATTATACCTTATATATCTTATTAAACAAATTATGTTTATCAAAAAAATTATAAAATTATCTATTTTTGAACTAATTATCAAAATACTTTTAATAATTAAATTTAGCTCTAGTAAAATTATAAGAATTATCATAAGATATAAGTTTAACATTTCAGTATTCTTGTATTACATGTTAGATAACTTTTTCAAAATCATAAAAACTATTTTATTACTTAAAGATAATATAAGAGTAATATAATAAATTAATATTCTTATATATTTTTAAATTTTTTTTTAATAAATTTTTTTTTAATTAGATTATAGCAATTATCTATCCTAACCTTTTAACTATAAATAGAAATAAATAATCATTGTATAATTAATATTATAGAAGATATTGAATTTTAAAAAAGCTTTTATATTCTATAATTTATTAAAACCTTTATAATTATATTATTATGATTTTAGAATTTGAACAAGCTACTTTTATGCAAGTTGCAGTAATATAGATATGGTTAAGAGAAATTATTAATAAATTTTCTTTTAGTAAAAGAGAATTCAAAACTTTAATAGATAATAAATTGATAATTGATAAAAAGAAAATTTATAATCCAATTTTTATTTTTATTACTTTGTATTTGCATCTGTATTATTATTTGAAGAATTAATTTAATAAAATTATTACAAATTCAAGAAGATGCCTATTTTTATTTTATATATTATATTCAGATAAGATAATAATAAATTTGTGAATGAGTGGTTAAATTTTTAAAATAAGAAAAATACTTTTAAAGCAGAATCTTTAAATAAGTTAAATTTATTAAAATTTTATTGAGGTATTAGTAAATTATTTAACTTAGCAACTTTAGAAAGGGTGTAGTTTCTTATGAATAATATACATATAGAATGATATAATTGTTTATTACTAAGAAGATGATACAAATAATATAAATAATATAGTATTTAAGAAAAAATTGTATACAAAAGAATCAAAAATCTCATGATTCTTTAAAAATATATAATTGATTAAATGATGATATAGGTGATAATAATAATATTTTAAATGATAATAATGTGAATGTTGGTGAAATAATGAATGATTTAAAATAAACATTAGCAAGTATAATCGATGATATTAGTATTTTTTGATTCTGATTATTATAATTTGCAGATTCCTACTTTGCTTAAAATCTTTAATTCATAATTAATTGAAACGGCTTTAATTAGAGAAGTTAGTTCTATATTATAATAATACTTGTCTGTTATAAAATCTTTATTATGTGATTTATTATTAAATTGACCAATCAGAATTTTTAAAATTAATAAACTTAATAAGTAATTATTAATTAAAAAAGATTCGAAATAATTTTTAGTCTTAACATTACATTTTTTCCTATTTCATTTTTACTATAGGAACTTTTGATAAAATTTTTGTTAAACTTTCCATAAATGTTAATGATAATAAAAACTTCAATTATTATTAGTTGATTAATACTGGTAATGATCATCACCGGTGATAAATAGCAAACCTTAAATTTATTATTTTATTTATAATTATTAATTATCATGTATTAAAAATTATAAGCTTTAAATATAAATAGAATTGTATAAAGCTTCTTGTTATGTTCAAAGTTTATTTGCCTTGTATTAGAAAATCCTACAAATAAAACTGTTACTTATTTTTATCATGCTGAAATAACAATTATTCTAATGGTATATTAATATTAGATTACTTAAAAGTCAAATAATTTAAATAAATGATGAGCTTTTTGAAATGATTAATAAGAAAATTGGTAGTTACTACCAGAATTATTCTTTAGAAATATGCAAAGAAATTGATTACAAAAAGCAGGAGCTTTAATAATATTAATGAATCATTTTGAAAAATTAAGAGTAAGTTAAATTTCCTTTTTAATTTATGAATTTATATATTTATTATGGCTCAAAATGATCAATTATTATTAGTGATGTACTTTCAGGACTTTCTTTATTAAATAATATTTTAACACATGATTTAGCTTTTCTAGAAAGCCAGTAGATTTTTTGCAAGAAAATTTTGTTTCTTGAGGCCGCATTACGTTTAATTTCTCAGGATTAAGGCATTATAACATTTGAAGAAAAATATGGAATATAATGGCGATTTTGTACATAAAGCATAGTCTTTAAATAAATACAATAATAATTTTTATGAAATAATTTTAAATGAAAATTAATTTATTAAACACACTACAAAAACAGAACATTCTAGAAAAGGAATAAATTACATGTAATAATGATTCGTTTTTAAACTAATATAAAATTTAAAATCGAAATATTTCAATAATAAATAATAAGAAAAGAAGAAAAGAATTCGTGAAGAGGCAAAGACAGAGAAGAAAGTAATGTAGTAGTGACGGCATTAAATTACAATTAAAGAAACGAGCTAAACTTAAAACACTATATTTTTTAAATTACATCTGTTTAAGTAAGCGTCATTATCAAAAGCATTTATTTATAAACAAAAATGATACAGCTGTTTACAACCGGTGTCAATTTAAACAAAATAGCGAAACTCAATATTGTGAGTTTCGAAACTGAATTGTCTGTAATCCGCAATTCCGTAACCTTCCATAGTCAACCATACAAAATAAATAAAAAAGAACTTTGGTAACGTTCTTAAAAAACAATAAGAAATTACACTCTCAACCTCACTTCGAATTTACGATTAGAAAATATTCTAGAAGTTGTTCCTACGAAAAGAATACCCAGTAACTTCTCAAAAGCAAAAAAAACACATTCTTTCTAATTACCTTTAGAAAGTCTCCAAGAAGTTGTTCTACAAAATAAATTAAGAAAATAACAGAAAAATAATTAGTACATTATTGAATTTGAAAATAACAACTTACTTCTAAAACTAACCTTTCAAAGAAGTCCAAGACCGAAATCACCATTCCAAGAGATTGTCCTAAAACAAGAAGAACATTAACAACACTCTTGAAAGTAAAAGAATATCTATCATGCATTCTAGTAACATAAAAATATTGATTCCATACCTAAATATTAATAAGATAAAAGAATAATTATTGATATTGCATTATACTTCTTATTTATAGAAAGACTTCCAAAGCTTTTTTTATTTTTTATTTTGATAAAGTGGATATGAAATAATGAATTTTTATTTAGTTTAGCTTTCATTACGGAAATATAATCCTGAACATATCGGATTGATTTTAAGATTATTGTTGTTTCGGCTTTGAAGCGAATCTATGTTTTGACAAATTTTTCTATTTTTCTTCTTATAATATAGAATATCACTAATAGTCGATTTTAAGCCAATCAAATTCAAAGTAGTACAGGATCTAGGATAAGCACTTACACATGGGTACTGGTTAAAGATCCCCAAGAAAAAATATATTAATCTGAGCGATGTCTACATTGTTTTGTCTCGTTGAGAGGTTTAATCACCATACATCACATACTTTTCGACCAGCAGTCTATTTCTCCTCTTCCACATTATTTAAAACCCTTTCAGATTCGCGAGAAGCAGATAAAGCTATGCTCAATACATCAGCAAATGTTTTCACAAGAGAAGATATAAAGAAACTGAGAGTTAATTTCCAACCAGCTCAATCCGAGGACACCGTCATACCTAAATTTGCGGAAGTCGAAAATTTTCCGAAACAATACATTTGTCCCAAAATTAGTAAAACCATGCTCAAAGCTGGAAATATTAGCGAAATCTCGGATAAGAAAGTCCGAACATTTTTTAACAAACTGAATATTGTTGCGATAGGTTCTCCAGGGATGCCCTATTCTAGAACTGACTCATTGATTAGTGATTTGCTTCATGTTGTTGAGTTGAATGACTGGCCCTTGCAAGTCGAGTGAGTAATTATAGGTCTCAATACATGATTTCCTAACATTTACATTCTATCAAAATTTAGTCAACATCTGCCAAGAAAATTACACATTTTAAGTAATCCTTACGTTGAAACTATTCCTGGTTTTGTGGTTAGTAAGGAAAGAGCGACTATTGTAATTGCAGACGTATGTATATTTTTGTATATTTCTGATAGTGAGATAAGTCCATATCTTTGTTTACTCAAATAGCATTTTAACAGGATAAACACTTACTAAACATTGATCCCCTTCAAAATTTTGGAGAAACGCAAATCGCTGCCGAGATACTCGCCTGTGGAGATGAAAATAGACGTGAATTGGATACAGTTGTAATTACTGATCAGACCATGTTTGCCGTCCGCGTAATATCTACATATGTTACGTTTTACAAGACTGAAATTCCTGCAGGATATTGGGTAGAGCTTACTAAGGGTTTACCACAAGAACATTCAGTTGTGATTAATAGGTGGCCGGGTGAGAATAATAGGCGGTCTGGTCTCGATCTGCCACATCCAAATGGAAGAGAAGCAGTGTTAACAGCATTAATCAAAATTCGTCAATATTTTTTGCTGTATTAGCATGGTAGGATTAAGTATAGCTGTGCTTGGAAGCGCTTAGTGGCGTGTGCTTAATTATAGTGCGATTTATTGTAATAAAGAATTTCTGTGGTTTGCATATCCATTATTTTTTACTTTTCATGTGATGTTGACGTTAATTTTTGCCTTTCAGTTGAAATATCCAAGGAACTCAATTTTCATTAAAGTACAATAAGTACAACGGTTGGACTATGATATTTATTGTTACGTAAACGAATACAAGACAATGAATTTCCGGGAAAAATTTGAATCACATGACTGAAAATTCCGAGACCGGCGGTCACGATATTACATACAAAGTAAGAGTAGGCTGGTTTATTTGATTAATGGCCACGAGGATGTATCTTTCTTATTTTCGGAATGACGAAGCGTAGCAAGGAATTGAGGGTAAGTCCTGCATTCTCGTATTGCATGCTTTATGTTTAAAGATGATTAATCACTATCTTCATTGCGAAAAACAATCCCTAATTGATCTCTCAAATTTCCGCATCATCACCGTAGTATAGCACTTATTTTCGTAATTCCCGCATAAAAGATAAGTACAAAGTCGTTTATATTAATACAAATATTTTTTATATGTAAAGCAGGAATGTCAATTGGCCGGATTTCCATGATGCGATCATAATCTCTTGATTCGAATGGATATTTAATTCAATTTCTGGATCGTAGAGTATGTAAAGTTAGTATTAGTATTATTTACGTGTCGATTTCATACATCAACGCTAATTAAACTTACTTTTCAGATTGTTTTAGCGAATTCCTCTCAAATATAATGGAGTACTTGGTATATGTGATACAAGAGCAGAAGATTCTCTCGAACCGATCTACCAAATTATCCGCATCACGGTCGTAGTATAGAGCTTTTTCTCGAATTTTACCTCAATACCAGTCCATATGTGAAAGAACGTTGATCCAGATTTTCGTAACGTCCCCAGCATCACCCAGGAAAGTGGTCGCGAAAATTGATTACGAAATTGACTTATTATTATGCAGATCTAAATCACGCAAGCATTTTCATAATTTTAAAGTAATATTTTTTTTTTAAAAAAAATTATTTAATAATTGCTATAGAAATTAAATAAATTATTCCACGTTGTTTGAAAGTTCTTATATTGTGATAATTTTCTACATCACTAATCATTTTCTGATTTCCGTTCCAAATGGATTTTACATTTTTTATACATTTTAAATCATTCGGCTATCATTAAGAATATATTTTGCATTTCTATTAATTCATATTTCTTTTCACCTAGTTTTATTATAGGAAAATTTTAGAATATTTTTTAAATGTTATTTGGCGACCGAAGGTCGCCGGCTACGAAATGATTAGAATATCTAATGATATTGGCACCAATGTCATTAGATACTAATCATTTCGGAGCCTTTACTATCAAATCAGATTAAATACCTTTCAAAATAATTAAGATGTATTAAATGCTTGCAAGTACGAATCCAGGATAAATAATTTCCTTTTATTGCAATATTTTCATTCATTTTCTCCATTTCGTCATTTTATGGCCATAAGATAGTAAATATAATTGATTAATTTGTCGAGGAATAACTTTTTCAATGAAAATGTGATTGTTTTTTAGCATTTTTATATCGGCAACGATAATATATACATTGTTTAAAAGGATTATTGGGGTTTTAGCATTAAAAAACAAGTTTTTCCATTAAGATTTTTTTTTGTGGCAGCCTTGACAAAAATAAAAATGTATCGGAAAAAAAAATATAGGGAAAGAAAATTAAATAAAATAAATTACAAATACAACAAACAATAAAATATACTATATCGCAAAATAGTCTATTATTACATAATAATTTCATTACCACTTTCCTGGGTGATACTGGTACTAATGATTTTCGTGATGCGATCAAACTTGCCAATTCCAAGATTACGTCGTGTATATCGCTACGAGGTAAGTTTCACCAGCTGATCTACTTAAACCAAACTAGAAACCCAAACGAAAATTCTACTAAAATTTCAAACTTATCATTCCAATATAATCAATCAATCCACGAGAAGACCCTACAAAATAAAAAATGTACTGTATGTTATTTTATTGCTTGGATAGATTCTAATAGAGTGTTATCACAGTATTAACCGATTTTCCCAGCTTTATAGAGGAACAAAACTGACATATTATCATTCCCGACATTTGATACTCGACGAGAAAGTCTCGGAATATCTGATTCTAATAAAAGTTCTTGTTGCTGTATGGAATTGCATTAATATGGAGGTGTAAAGGTAAGATTATCGGAGACGTCGCTTGATTTTTATGTAATTCGGTTTCACAAGTCTTCTCTCTTGTAATTTGCTTCGAAATTTTGCAATATGCTCGAAATTCTGACTGTGGCTTCATTTAACCGAAATAATTTCTCTCAATGAGGATGGGTAGGAATTATTGTACATCTATAGAAAGGATCTTTATTGGCAATTTTTGTTTTGGAATTTGGTAGAAACTGACTATGGATAGAAAATTTTTTATTAGCATGGTTCCCAAGGGAATCGCATTTCAGATAGGAAAATCAATAATTATATTAGTAACTCATCTAGAGTAACTCATCTAGCGGGCCAAAGAATATGGATGCATTTCGCCAGAGCATAAATTCCTTGGCAGGCATTGGATTCTGTGCTTTATGTTTCTTTGGAAACTTCTTCCCATGCAAGCCCACGAAATATTTTTATTTTGTATAAATTCTAGTATTAGCCGAAGTGCTTAATATTATTGAAAAATTAAAGTTTGGTACTTATGCATCGTATAAAAAAACATGTATGTAATGATCACGGATGGATCTCAAAGCATTTAATGTTTTGAGTTTACTAAATAGACCAATCAATTCTCCTAGATGAGATGCTCTGGAATAACTATATGTGGTCAAGCGTAATACAATTCTCTTCGTTTTTTTTTTGATCTTGTCACGCACGCATTAACTGCTTTTCAAGTTCTTCCGTACGTATCTTTGTAAATGTATTTTATGTGTCGTGCATGTTGTTTACCTTGTACCTTAATGGCAAATGCATGCCGTGGTAATAGATGTCAAGTTCTGGTCCTCGAGGATATTCAGGTTTTTTCAAGAAATCTGGATTGTGGATGTCAGAAGGCAAGCAAATAATTTTAGTTATGACTTCGCAAAATAAGCTTTCGTGTTTATTTAAGTAATATGGACACCATGCATGTCTTAGAGTACTTTAAAAAATTAAAACTCGAAAATTAATTATAACCCTTATTACACATCTATTGCATCGGAATACAGAGTTTTATATATTCTGTAGAAAGGCAATTTCCTTAGCTTACTTAAGTTCACAAGGAAAATGTCCAGCACATTGTCTTCTCATATTTTTTTTATTCAATAATGAGTTGTAGACATGACCTTTGGAATAGTTGAGTTAACATATTCTGTTGAAAGACATTTACCACCCGCTCTTATGCAATATTTTTTGCAAAATCAATATTATTTCGTGGTTTACTTCAACATCAAGTTCCCTTAAGAACGAAGCCTTCCACTTATGGCCTTTTTACACTGCTATTCAAGAGGATCTCATCTATTAACATACTTTGTTACAAGGTTAAATGAGGCGAATAGTCATGCAATAATGTTAACGTCATAATGATTATAAAAAATTCCCATTAAATACTATGACAAAATATAATGATCATCATCAATAGATTGATAACGTATGGTGTTTGGATGATTTAAGGTTTGACCATTTGTTATTACTACTAGAGTAGGTAAATTAACATTTTTATTTAATTTTTTTTAATTTTATATTATTATTTTTATTCGGTTAAGTCTGTAGATTTGTTTCAATTTTATTAAACTGAAATTAAATCAATGCTTTTACTTTGATTTTCATTTGAATTTTAACAGAAACAAACGAAGCCTTATTCAAATGAAGGAGGAGAATCTCACCTTTACCATAGTGAGAAACGTTTCAGAAGCAATTTCAATCAATAAATCATTCAAGAAGTAAATTCCATCATGAAAAGCAAATTATATGCTTCGAAAATATTTTAAAAAAATTATCCTTCTCTTTAGGTTATTCTTAATCAAATTCGTGTTTACCAGATTGTTTAAAAGCTTTCCTATTTTAACTTAAAATAGAAATATTACAATTTTCCTTCAAGTTCGTTGTTTGATGAATGCGAGAAATTTAGAAAATAAGCTCTCCTTTAAATATTTTTTATTAAAGTTAAGTCTTCATAGTCCAGTTTAGGCTAAAAAAGCTTCGAATCAAAATATATAATCATTTACTTTTGACTTACAAAAATTCTTCATGAATTTATATGAAATTTTAAAGCAGTTTATAGTTTTTGTAGGTATTCATAATTTAATTTTTTTAGTTCAATAGTTTATTGCAAATACAAATGATTTGATAACTATCTATAACATTATGCTTAAATAAACTAATATTACGAAATTTTAAATTACAGACTAAGAAAATTTATCTAATCTTACGTTTAAATAATTCCCGATAAAAATAATCTATGGTTACTTAAAAAATAAATAATTTCATTCATATAATCCTTATAAAATTTATTATTAACTTTTCCTTCAATCATTTTGATCTTTTGAACGAAGATTTGAATTATTGCATATTTCTTAATTTTATAAATTAATTATTAAAGTATATAGTTGATAATAGAATAAATTTAAATAAGTTTATTAATTATTTACCATAATTTACGATATGTCCTTTTCAATATTTGAAAAATAAATAAATTATTATTAAATATTAAGAATTTAAAAAAGAATTTCTTTTAAAATTACCTTTGTTATTAAGCAGTTTTATTTTTTATTAGATTCGCAATTTTCTATTCAAAGGAAAAAATTATGATAAGTTTTGACTATTACTACTATAGCAATAATAAAAAAGGTATTACCATTATTTGAAACAATCCTTTTAGATTTGCCCTTATTTATTTCTACCAGTTTAAATTTATAAAGATTTAAATTATTAGCTAAATTTAACTAAATTTTATTATTAAATCTTACCAACTGATGATGTTTTAGGATCTTAATCTTTAGATATTTCTTCAATAAAATAAATTAATTAAATTTCGTTCCGATAAATATAATATATAATATATATATAAACTATTAATACTAACTATCTGGACTATTTTGTTTACTATCAGCTAATTTTTTAAAAATAGTCAAATTTAATTTTAAAATATTTTAAAAATTTTATAATTTAGAAATTCCAATAATCGTAATTATGATAAGATTAATATCTTACCTTCATTAGCATTATTTGGTTCAGGTAATTCTTTAAAAATATGAATTTTACTAAATTTACTAACCAATGAACTAATAGAGCTAGCATTTAAATTAACAGTTTCATTAGATTGTATACAATTAATACTAATACCATCTTCTTCATTTTCATTTTGGTAATACAAATTTCTCATTTGTAAGATTTTCTTTCTAAGAATATTAATTTTTGGTCTTTTAAATGGATCAGCATCCCAACATTGTACCATTAAATTTGCATATACCAATGGAGTTCCTGGTATTATTTTTGGTCTCATTCCATTCATAATTTTCATTACAAGATCATAATTATGTTCATAACCAGCAAATGGCAGTTGTCCAGATGAAATCTCCCACATAAGCATACCGATACTATAAATATCTGATGCAAATGTATATCCTTTTCCAAATATAACTTCAGGTGCTATATAAGGAAGATTTCCATATATACTTCCTAATAGTTTATCTGCAGGGCCACAAAATCTAAAATCACTAATAACCCAAAAATCTATATTTTTAGTATATAATATATTACCTGAATGCAAATCTCTATGAATAGAATTTTCATGATGAAGTCGTAAAATTGCGTCACTTATATATGTAAGTATATTGAACCTTTGTTTCCATGTCAATTGATTATGATGTAAATATTTTCTTAAATCAATATCGTATAAAGTCATTACAAGAAAATAATCTTTATTTTTTGGATCCTGAGTAAGTCCATGACTTTGAATGAAGTATCCCCATTTATTGCTTAAAGTTAATTGAGATTCAGCCTATAAAACAGAATAATTATTTTTTATTTAAACAAAACATTAATTAATCATTCTTATAATAACTATAAAATCACATACTTCTTCAAACCAGATTCTGTTAGCACTTTCAATATTTTCTAATCTTTTAAGAATTACTTTTGAATTACCGACTCTTGTTAATTTTAATTCGATAGAATCCCATTTGCTATAAGGACCATTAATCAAAACTGCTTTATCAATTTCAGAGCATCCACCTTTAGTTAAATATTCAATATTTTGTATATTATTGTATGGTATCCATTCAACTATTTTAAATGGAATAACAGCTTGTGACTGACATTTCTGTATTAAATTATCAATTTCATTATTTCCAGATGTCCATTCTGAAAATTTTGCTTTTAAATAACTTCGAATACATTGCTCACAATAAAATGTTGCGAAACATTCTAGTTTACAGTTTTCGCAAACTCTTTTTATTCCTTGATTTAAGGTAATTTATTGTAGTCATGATCCTGACTTAACAACTTTATTGCCTCTGATTTATCCTCTTTTGTGAGCGTTGAGTTAGTACAAATTATTTGTTGTTTAAATTCATACTGTTTGTCTAAGTCTGTGTTATAATCAGTTAATGAATATGCTCTATTAATTCATAAACCAATTCTATATTAATAGAGGCCATAATAGAATAATAAATGTTGTGAAAACTCCGGCTTTATACCGATAGAATATGATCGTCAATGTTGCATATCTGTTACACAAATTTCAAAAGGGCAAATTTATACAACAAAATAGATATTTGAGTGTAACTTGATGTTATGCTTTGTGATCTGCCAAAGAAAGGCTATATGTATATTTAATTTAAAAGTACATAAAATAAATTTTTTTTTTAAAGAGTTTATAAAAAATTTTTGTAATCTGAAAACTTCTCTCGATAAGAGTGTAAAATTAAAGTTTTTATTTAAATCTAGACATCGGAATTATAAATCAGATCGTTAATAACAGTATGTAATAAGAGATTGGAACATTATCTTTAAAAAAAAAAAAATAAGTAGTTGACTTTATAAAAAAAATTGTTTTATAATAACGAAGACGTTAATATTTATGTTGGTTCAAATCTTGGTCCAACACGAACCTATGGGAACTCTTGAAATGATCTATTGTCGCTAACTTGAATTATTATTCGAATCAGATAATTTTTTTTGGTGAAGCATCTTTGATGGAATTGATTTTAAAACAGGATTTGAAATTTGACGAAATTATCATTTGAGATTGTATTATATTACATCAGAATGATAAATATAATTATGATTGTCCTATTATTTTGTTGCAAAAATTAAAGGATCTATCAAATCGTAGGAGGATATAATCCATTGAATTTGTATGAAGAAGGTTTTAAATATAGCATCAAATCCTTAAAATTCTAAAAAATGTTAAAACGGGAGATTTGCTAAAATACTGTATGTGAGGGACAATTGTTTTAGATCTGCTTTTGGATATACAGTAGTGGTGATCTTAACTTTGATGATGAACCATACTAACCCTTTTTAATTTGAAGTAATTTAAGGAGCTCATTGATTGATGTTCGATTAATTTACCGTGTTCCTCTTAATGATTTATAATTTTATAATTAAATCAATAAGGTTGGTTATAAATTTTCAATTTACTGCGACGACCGACGTTGATTAAAAATGAATTAAATATCAATAATTTACTACTTTTATATCAAAATGATTGCGCATTTCAACCTACACATATTATTTACTACATTAAATAAGTAAATTTAAGAATAATATATATTACAATGTTGGATTCTTTAGGAACAAATTCCAGTTGCATATGTTCTTTTATATAATGATGATATTCACCCTCGGGTTTTGACTGCGCCAAAATCGACTATGACGATCAATATAATGTATTTCAATTCTGGCGGATATGTTGGAATTGACATTTCGGACCTTGGGACAATACGGATTTTTCGGCAAGATGAAAGATATATATCAAATTACCATTTTTGACTTCAGGATCAATTAATTGGCATTTCCGTCATCCAAGCCGCAAGCCTCCTGATAATTCCATAGCAAAGCCATGCGAAGGAATTTTTATATAAAATTTCTTCGTTTCACTCTTAGTTTACAATAGAATTTTAACCATATTTGAATGATAGTTCTTTTCTCTTTGTTCCTATTAAAGAGCGCTGACAGAGGCAGTAATTGTTGCATCTGTTATATTAATTTCATATTAATTAATAAAACTTATTTTTTATTTAATTCAATAAAACTTTATTATTTTATTTTCTAAAATCAATTTACATGCTATTTTCGTTTATCGCAATTACATAAAACTACAACTAATTACCTCTATTACGCAAATAGGAGGTAACAATACCAATATAATTCTACAGCATTGAATTAGTCTGAAATTCATATCGAATAGTCATACACGTTATTATAATTGCATAATAACCATCGTCAATAGACAACGTATAGCAACCGATGAAGTGTTTTGATGATTAAAGGTTTGACCATTTGTTCACTCTGAGAGTTCTGTATGAGATATAATAGAGATCTAAAATAGGTCAATGTCTGTTTGATTCATTTATTAGATTGAGGCTTTTATTTAAGTCTCTGTTTATTATCAAGCAGCGGTATAATTAAATGAAATCAATGCTTCTACCTCGATTTTCATTTGAGACAAATAAAGAATTAATCTAGTAAACTTCTTCGAATTTAAATTAACGCGCCATATGTCATGAAGGAGGAGAATCTCATCTTCCGTAAACAATTTCCATCATGAGAAACATTCCAGAAGCGATTTCCATCATGGATAACATTTTGAAGCAAAGTTTCATCACGAGAAGCGAATCCTATGCTTCGAAATCATTTTTTATTTTTAATTAGATTATAACGAAACCTACTCACCACCTTGGTACTTGATTAAGATTCGTTCTTTAACATATTTGGAATAGACTGTTTATTAATATATAAAATAAAAAAATTTTAGTAATCTTCGCTAAATATATTCACCTTTTTCACCGTTCTTTACCGGATTGTTTAAAAACAATGGTAAGTCCTTTTCCGATTTTAACTTACAAACACAAACATTACCATATTCTTTTCCTTCAAGTAGCTTTCGTCGCTTGATTAATGAGATAAAGTAATAAAAAAACTCTCCTTTTGAATTTATTTTTTAAAAAAGTTATGTCTTCGTAGTACAGTTCAACCAAGCAGGCTTGAAAAGCTTCTAATCAAATTATATAATCATTAACTGAATAATGAATTTTCAGGTTTGATATATTGATCGAAGGAAAGCCAAAATAACGTTACATAATTGAAATAAAAGATCAATTAATGAAAATGAAACCTTTTTTTTTACTTTTGACTTTCAAAATATATTTTCTAGGTTCATACATTAATTTTTAAGTTAAAAAGTTTATTGCAAATATAACGATAACTATACTATAATATTATGTTTAAATAAAATAATATTACGAAATATTTAAATTACAAATGAAGAAATTTTATCTAATCTTAATATTTAAATAATTAACGATAAAAATCATCTAAGGTTACTTAAATATAAAATAATTTCAACTTCAACATTTGTATTAAATTTCTGTTTAATATAAAATTATAATTAGAATTTATTTTCCTTATATAATTTATTTAATTTACATCATTTTTACCTTCAGGAATTTCAAAATCATCTTGATCTTCTGAATGAAGATTTGGATTATTCCATATTTCTTCATCATCTATAAATTCTATAAATCAAATCAAAATCATTAAAGTATATAATTGGTAATTAAATAGATATATTTATTTTTTACCATCATTTACGATATGGAATTTTTTCATATAATTCACTTCATTATTTATACAATTTACGTAAATTCCTAAAATAAATACAGTATATTGTTATTAAATTTAAGAATTTGAATATTGCTATTGCTATTATATTACTAGCAATAATAAAAAGCTATTACCATTAGAATTATTTGAAGTAATCCTTTTAGATTTTTCCTTATTTGTTTCTAAAATATTGAAGTTACAAAGATTTTAAATTATTAGATTTTATAAACTAAACTCAACAAAAATTTAATAATAACCCTTACCAACTGATATTTTCGGATTATTTTGCTTACTGTAATCTTTAGATATTTCTGCAATAAAATAAATAATTAAATTTTGTTCTGATAAATATAATATATAATATATAAATTATTATACTTACTAACTGGAATACTAAGACTATTTTGTTTACTATCAGCTAATTTTTTAAAAAAATATCATTCATTTATAAAACATTTAAAAATTAAAAGTTCAAATACTGTAATTTATTGGCAATAATTTGTAATTTTGATAAGATTCATTAATAACTTACATTCGTCAGCATTTTTTGGTTCAGGTAAATCTTTAAAAATATGTATTTTACTAAATTTATTAACCAATGAACTAATAGAGCTAGAATTTATAATAACATTTTCATTTGATATATAATTAATATTAATACCATTTTCTTCATTTTCATTTTGATAATATGATTTTTCTAATTCTGTAATTTTATTATGGAGGGTATCAATATTATATCTCTTTAATGGATCAGAATCCCAACATTGTACTATTAAATTTGCATATTCCAATGGAGTTCCTGGTACTATTATTGGTCGCATTCCGTTCATTATTTTCATTACAAGATCATAATTATGTTCCAAACCAGCAAATGGTGGTTGTCCAGATGAAATCTCCCACATAAGCATGCCGAAACTATAAATATCTGATGCAAAAGTATAACCTTTTCCATTAATAACTTCGGGTGCTATATAAGGAAGATTTCCATATATACTTCCTAATGGTTTATCAGCAGGGCCACAAAATCCAAAATCACTAATAACCCAATGATCAGTGTATTTATGATATAATATATTTCCTGAATGCAAATCTCTATGAATAGAATTTTCATGATGAAGTCGTACAATTGCGATACTTACATATGAAAGTATAATGAGTCTTTGTTTCCATGTTAATTGATTGTGATTTTGCTGTATATATTTTCTTAAATCATTATCATATAAAGCCATTACAAGAAAATAATCTTTATTAGTTTGATTCTGAGTAAGTCCACAACTTTGAATAAACTGTTCCCATTTACTGCTTAAAGTTAATTGAGATTCAGCCTATAAAACAGAATAATAATTAAACAAAACTTTAATTATTCATTCTTATAATTTGCTTTAAAATTTTTAAAATTACATACCTCTTCGAACCAAATTCTGTTAGCACTTTCAATATTTTCTAATCTTTTGAGTATTACACTTTCATTTCCAAATCTTAATAATTTTTGTTTGATAGAATCCCATTTGCTATAAGGACCATTAATCAAAACTGCTTTATAAATTTCAGAGCATCCACCTTTAGTTAAATATTCAATATTTTGTATATTATTGTATGGTATCCATTCAACTATTCTATGCGGAAGAACTGCTTTCGACTGACATTTCTGTATTAAATTATCAATTTCATTATTTCCAGATGTCCATTCTGAAAATTTTGCTTTTAAATAATTTCGAATACAATGTTCACAATATGATGTAGCTAAACATTCTAGTTTGCAGTTTTCACATACTCTTTTTATTCCTTTATTAAAGATAATTTTATTGCAGTCATGAGACTGTATTAATAATCTTATTGCTTCTGATTTTTCCCCTTTTGTTAGCGATATGTCCGTGCAAATTGTTTGTTGTCTAAATTCATGCCGTTTATCAAAGTGAAGTTTATAATCAGTTAATGCATAAGCTCTATCAAGTGCAGCATAAACCAATTTTATATTAATGGAGGCCATAATAGAAAAATATATTTTAGAAAAAGAAAGATAAACGGTGTGAAAACTACGGTTTTATAACCAGAATATGATCGACACTGTAGTACCTCTGTTACACAATATCAAAGACAAAATTTGTATGACAAAGTGACTGTTATAGAATGGAGAAGATCCTTTAATCGCTTGTATGCCAATGCAATGTTAATTATTATATTATAAACTTTATATAAATTAAAGAAAAAAAATGTTAATACTCATTAGAAAAGTTAAGTATAATTGTTAATGTAACTTTACAAAAAAAAAAAAAAAAAAATATAGAAATGTAGTAAATGGAGTGAATAATAAATAATATGTAAATTTTTGAATTGTATTTTTTCATTTCATGATTATTCTTAATTTTCCTAATTTTTTTAGAATAAAAAACAAATTAAAGGCTTTCCATACAATCGTATTTATTACAAAGTACTTTGTAAACTATTTGATAAAATTAAAATAGGTTCGTTCCACTTATAATTGTATTCACCTAACCTTTCCTTTTTGATATGAATTTATGAAAAATTTGATCTGCGAGATTTAAATGAATATAACAAAGAACTTGTTATTACGTTATACTTCACGTTTATATAACAATTTGATTGCAAAGATACATGAGATATTTTTGTTCTTTCTAGGTAAGTAAGGAAATTATACTAAACTAATTTGATTTTGAGATAGGTAACAGTTTAAATTTTGATTATATATATAAAAATTAGCTATAAAAAAAGAAAAATACTGTAATCACGTCACGTGTTGTAAGTAATTAAAAGTTATGAGAAACTTGGATAACTTCTCACTACATGTACATATATTAGGATATACCTTGTAAATATTATATTCTCTTTAATTATAAACATGTATTACTTATGACAAGTAAAATTATATATTATATATATAGGCATTATAATGCAGGTTGAAAGTTAACAATATCTTTGACAATCATATATATAAAGGCATTAAGGGTATGTAATAATTTTTTCTTTCTCGATTTATTTCACAAAAGTTCAAATAACGAAACCGACCGGAAATCTATCGGACTATTATATTTTTTTTATTGGCATTTTAAAACTATACATAATTTACTTAACCTATTTGGCCGAATAACGTTTTGAAAAAAGCTCAAGCTTTATGAAAATTGGGTTCACGACTTAATCGAACGTCTAAATATACGAAATGTTCGATCTATATTTTTATGACTTCCTTCATTTAAATAATTTTTTACTCAATAAGTCGTTCTAGGCTTGTATGTTAATGAAAACCAATAAATTTTTATAAAAATAAACTGACGAATGAACAATAAAATACTGATGCCACTATGGATAATAGAACTAATTTTGTGGAGACTTGCGATATGGTCGATATTGTCGATAATGATGTGGTGATGTAGAGAATGTACTTGGAGTAAAACTTGTAATCCTTGAATAAGAGTTTGTTCATCAGATCTTTTTTCTAAAAAGTTAAAATAAAGCGTTTTAAAATAAAAAATACTATACATACTATTAAACTGACTTACATTTCGTCCCTATGTAATTACCATTTTCGAACACATAAATAAATTAGTAAATTTTTAAAAATAGTTTATAATATTAAATTACTTACAATTTGGAATGTCAAGACTATTTTGCTTACTATCATGTGCTTTGTTTTTATTTTTTAAAAAAGGTATATTAAATAATTAGCAAGATTAATCATTGATATTTCTAACCTATTTAAATATATACCTTCTTGTTCTTCTATTAATTAAAAAAAAAATTAAATTTAAATAACTTCGATGATTTTAATAAATATAACTAATAATTTACCTTTAGTAGCATTTCTTTGTTCTGGTAAATTTTCAAAAATACTAAATTTTCTAGCTAATGAGTTAGCCAAATTAGAGTTTATATCAAAACTTGTTGTTAATTTTATATCGTTAGTATCACTAATATTATGATTCTCTTCATTTTAATTATAATGATATGATTTATATATTTCATTAAATTTTCTCTAAAGAGTTAAAGCATCGGGTCTCTTTAATGGATCAGCATCCCAACATTGTATCATTAATTTCTTATATTCTAATGGAATGTTTGAAACTATATTTGGTCTCATTCCATTCACTATATTCATTACAAGATCATAATTATGATCAAAACAAGCAAAGGGTGGTTGTTCAGATGAAATCTCCCACATAAGCATTCCTATACTGTAAATATCTGATGCTTTACTACTTTCTTTTCCAAATATAACTTCTGGTGCTATGTAAGGAAGATTTCCATATGCGCTTTTTAAAGGTTTATCAATAGGCCCACAAAATCCAAGATCACAAATATACCACTCATTGGTATACTTACGATATAATATATTTCCTGAATGCAGATCTCTAATGAATAGCATCTTCTTGATGAAGAAAATAAATACATTCAACTATATTTTCTGTAATATGGAATCTTTCTTTCCATGTAAGTTGTTTATTATTTTGTTGTAAATAGTTTCTTAAATCTATATTAAGTAATTGTAATACTAAAAAATAACCTTTTGTTAATGGATCCTGAGTAATACCATAACATTTAACTAATTCCGTCATTTTATTGCTTAATGTTAAATGAGAATGTGCCTATAAACAGAATTAAATATATTAGCTTTTAATGATATAAATGAATTTTTAAAAATATTTTATACCTCTTCAAATCATCTCCGCTTAGCACTTTCAACATTCTCTAACAATTTAAGTATTACTTTTTGTGTTCCAAATCTGTTTAATTGCTGCGTATCAGAATCCCATTCATCAAAGCTTCCACCAATCCAATCTGCCGTATATATTTCAGAACATCCACCTTTAGTTAAATATTTTATATTTTGTAAATTGTTATGTGGGATCCATTCAATTATTTTATTTTGGAAAATTGTTTCCATTTGACATTTCTTTATTAATTCATCAATTTCATCATTTCCGGACGTCCAATTTGTAAATTTTGCTTTTAAATAATTTCGAATACAAAGTTCACAAAATGATATCGCTAAACATTCTTGTTGGCAGTTCTCACAATTTCTTTTCTTTCCTAAATATTTTGTAACTTTGTTATATTCATAATTTCTTTTTAAATTTCTAATTACCTCCGATTTTTCATCATCTGTAAGAGATTTATCAGCTATAATAGCTTGTTGTCTCAATTCTAACTCTTTATCTATGTCATTGTTAAATATTAATGTATTTACTTTATCATATATTTTATTAACTAATTCTCTACTAATAAATGTCATAGTGCAATTGAATAGAAAAATGTTTGTATTTCTAAATAAACGTAGTCCGGTAAAAAAATCAAAATTTTTTTAAAATAAAGTTACACATAGACCTGCATAAAAATTTGAGGAGTTAGGATTTCCTTTTAAAATATTTAAGATACTTGTATAGTATTTAATAATAAACCTTTTCCACCGTAACGAAAATTAAATTCTCTCTTTTAAATGAAAGTTCCAATTAAATTTAACTTTGAAACAGGAGATATGCAGGAACAAAAGTTGTGTTACCGTTCGAAAATTCGAAAATTTCTGTTGAGCATTATAAATTTTGCACGTGTTAGCGACATTTTCCCGAATTAGTAAGTGTATTGTTAATCAAGTATTTGTTTAATACAGCCACGTATTATCACCTGCGTATTTAAATTTCTAACTTTAACTAATGCAACGACGAAATGAAAGACCGAGTAAAACACATAGAACTAACCAATCTATTCTACATAAGTGGAAAGGCCAATCTAACAAATCTAACAGGTCCATAATAATATATAGATAAAAGGTGGAAAAAACCGAATTACCGTCCATGAAAAATGTTAAAGAAGGGTCGAATTTTTGAACAGCAAATTATAAGAAATCCTCAAATTAGCGATTAAGAGTGTTCATGTGTCATTATCCCCGGATGCACATAAATGATCACAGTTTATTTTTTTCGATTTTGACTAGTGTTATTGATATCGTTAGAATGAAATCTTGAAAAAAACTCTTCTGAGTTATGTATCCTAATTAAAATAGGCCGTTTTTTATTTATTTAATCTGAAATGATGAATTCAGTTTTATTTTTTATTTTTATCTATACTATGACGGCTGACGAAGAATCTTCTGAAGAAATTCGAGAGCAAGCAAAGATATCTTGGAGTTTTTTTTTGTTATAAAATTTTCTACATTATTTTCATTTAGGTTTCAGCTTATACTGTATATGTAAAATTCTAATTTCATGATAAAAGTGCGTGTATTTTTTGATTTTGTAGTAAGCATAATTTTAAAAATTAAAAAAAAATAAAAAAAATATTAATATTCCTTTCCTTAAACAGAAAACTAAAAAAAGTAAAATGTTTCTATTTTAAATATTTTAATATATTAGCATTAATAACAAAAATATAAATAAAAAAGTAATTAAAGAAAATCTTATCGTTTCAGATCCGCATCAAAAAATAAAAAGAGTAAATAGTATAAATAGTATAAACAATAAAATGCAGGCAAATAAATATTATATAGATTAATAAATAAAAAATAATAAAATTAAATTAAAAATCTGTATCAAACGAATAAGAGAACCTAAAAAAGAAAAAACAAAAATCAATAATTTTACTATTAATTCCACAAAGACTACTAGTGCAAAAGTCAACACTTTACCAACCAAAAAACGATTCACAAAAGAACCAAATGCGTCAAGATATAATATTATTTAAATATAAATATGAGGATATTAATGAAATGCTAATTCTTTTTATTTACTTTTTGCAGGAAATAACTTAACATTTTGTATAAGGCAAGTCATTCGATTCAAATTTGGTAATAAGTATATCAAGAAATATCAATTGTAATAAAACAAAAAATGGCTAAAAATAAAAATGATTATATAATAAAGATCAGATAATAACGATACATGATATGTATACTTTTTTGATATGAACATGAAAGATTTCGTACAAATTCAATAAATTCATTATAAAGAACGATTAACTTCGTACAACAATTATGATAGATAATTAATGTTCGGAAAATCGACCATTTTTCTAGACAAAAAAATAGGGAATACCGTTAGCCTCGAAAATGTCTGACGATCAGAAGCTGCGTTCAGAAGCTGCGTCTGAGATCGTACTACGGTAAATGTAGTAGATTAGCATAGATAGATTATAGAGATTATGATAAACATGTAACAATTCGGGTTTTAGCTAATTTCTATTATTTCTTAGTTCTATTTTGTTTATTTTATATTTATCATTTATGTTATATATGTTATTTTATTATTTATTATTATGAAAATACGTAGTTTAAATTTAGTATATATACAATTTAATTAAAAGAAAATATAGTCCAATCGTTGTAAAGTCTTGATGATAGACTTACGGACTTTCAAATAATAAAAATATTTTTTACACTTTCAAACCTTCCTCTTGTCTCCACATAGGCTCCGCTTGTGATAACCAATCTACACAAAAGAATCGTGATAAAGTAATTGTGATATATTCCAGGATAAAAAGGATACCAGAATATCGTATTACATTGCATGTATCGTTCGTTACCTTGGTTTCGGTACAATTCCAGGTCTCAATAATTTGAAAGATCCGTACCGATCTGTAAACGTACCATAGTGGTCAGCTGAATCGTACCGGTTTTCCCTATACTCCAAAAAAATTTATCAATTTTATCAGACAAATATTTTTCATAGGGCCGGTTGTCTAGTACAGCACTTCAAGTCCTTTTGCCTTGCAAGGATAAACCCTTTGTAAAAACAACACAGAATATCCCAGTTAAGCAATTTTAAAAGTTTATCGAAACGACATAGAGTAATGTCATGTAATACAGAATTAAATGAAGTTCATGGACATTTCCGGCATTTAAAAATTCTATAGTTTGGGATGAGTCAGCATGTGGATCAATCTAATTATTGAAGATAATGGGAAAGTTGTACGATCATCAAAAGCTTGTTGTAAACATCAAAGCAAGTAGCATTCGAAAATCAAGGTACTTTTGAATGGCATTATAGAGAAATATTGTGGATAGTGCATCAAAGTTACAGTTCATTCAGATATGAATAAAAGGACCTGTTCAATTACAGTCAATAATGTAAAATATCCAGCGGTATCAGAATGGAATCTAACATCAAAACTTTACACTGTAGTTTCATGTTCTCCTGGTAAGTTTCGAATTTATCTCATTGAAGTTTATGATAACAATATAATTTAGTGCATTTATTCATGCTCAATGTTGATTTATCAATAAAATTTATAATGAAATATTCATTTATAAGGTCATTTATATAGGTTACTCAAATTAAATTAGTTGATTTTTTCATTATTTTCGTATGTTTTTCTTTACAGGATGATATATTTGATCATCTCATAATTAGAAGTTTGATATTATTCCTTTTAAATTGGTAATATTTATTCAGTTCGTTATGTAATATTTTTCTCCAAGACTTTTACTTTTTAAAGTTGTGTTAATTGAGTTAAAATAGTAGTTAATATATTGCAATCTTTGAACTATATGGAGTATTTTGTGAGTCTAATAGAATGATGAAAAATCATTATTGCAGTATTATTATGTATCATTCTAAAAAAAAAATGATGCTAAATATGATGTATTATTCCCATATCCTCTGAAATGGCGCTTTATATTTTTTAATTAAGTTATTCGTAATACTTCATTTACATACTTAACAAATTATTTATGTTCGCAAACTAACAAACGAATAATTTATTATTATTATTATAACGTAATAAATTGCCATTGCAACAACAGCAATATGATATCGCTGACCCTTTAAATGAAAAATGAAAGGGTCAAATAAAAATTCTTTTAACTCATGAATTTCTCACGGTCTTATCTAAGATCCCAGAATCTCGACTGTCAAGAAACCCGACAGTATGAAATAAACATAAGAAGTAACGTAATTCATGTGGCTCTATCAAAATAAATTACATGCTATATTTGTCAGGAAATTAAAAGTTTGCTTGCCTACAGATGATCGAAATAGCTAATAGTATTTGACATTAGAATCGATGTGTTTGATAACAAAATCGGTATATAAGTTATTTAATGGTGTATGTAGAGTTACCTTCTATTTCATTGGGGAGGTAATTAAATGTAATTTAAGATTTATTATATGTAGTTGCGATATAACGAAAATCAATTTTAAAAAAATAAAATAATAAATTTTATTGAAATAAAGGAAATAAGTTTAGTATGACAAAAATGCAACTATTACTGCCTCTGCCAGCGCTCTGTAATAGGCCCAAGAGAGAATAGAACTATCTAAATTACAAAGGTTCAAATCCTATAGTAAACTAAGAGCGAAACGAAGTGTTTATATAATAAAATTATTTCCTATGGCTTGTTACGGCATTCCTTAAAATATCAGGAGGATTGCAAGCTTTGATGGCGGAAATGCTAATTAATTGGTCCCTGATGTCAAAAGAGGTCATTTTGGCATATATTTCCATCAGTCCACGGAGTCCGAATGATCATAAAGGTCAGAAGAGTTAATTCCATATGTTAATCGTCGTAGCCGCGGTGATCAAGTCTGGGCCCAGTCATACTAGAGGGTGACTTAAATTAATGAATAATAAAAATAATTAATAAAGGACCATTAAGAACATTAAAAATACAAACAAGAAAAAAAGAATAGAAAAGTAGTAATTTTAAATCAGTTTTATTATAAATATCATGCTATCTGCAATTTATTTTTTAATAAATATTGTATAAAACAATGCCAGGTACATACATCTTTGCTAATTATAAAAAATCAGAGGAAAGTAATTGATAACGAATAATTGAAATTGTTCAGATATCAAATTCTAAAGATTTGGAAAAATAAACTATTATCATAAAAAGAAAACTCATTAGTTCATATGCTTATTTTTCTTATTATAAAGTTTCTTTCTACTTACTAGTATTAATAGATTCATCACAAGTTTCCTCATTAGATTTGATTCTTTTACTGCTCGCATCTAATTTTAGTAAAACAAATAATTATTTTTTTGATCATTCATAGTTATCTTTAATAGTAAACTTATTATACCAATGTCATAACTTTCAATTAAATCATCATGGAATTTTCTTTTACCTTTTAAAATATGCAGGATTATGAGTAATTCTTTAAAAAAACTAAATATTAAGAATGGTTCAATTTTATAATAAAGTCTCACCGATCGTAAATGTTTCAGAGTTTGTCAATATTCCAGTGGATATAACACCTGGATCATTTACTAATATAGGTCCAATATCTTTGGATTCCATAATTTTAGTTGGATTCATTTTTTCATTAAAAATAATTTCATTAATAGATTTAATAATTTCATACGCCGTTGGCCTTTCATTTGGATTTGAATCCCAACATTTTTGCATAAGTTCAATATATCCTTCCGGTGCATCTGTAATTATTGGAGGACGAATACCATCATGAATTTCAATAATAAGATGTATATCCCATTTTCGATCCCAAAATGGTTTTCTACCCGTCATTAATTCCCACATAATTATACCAAAGCTATATATATCTGAAGCTTTAGTACATGTTTGTAATTGAAAGATTTCTGGAGCTACATAAGGAATAATCCCATAATACACACAATTATTATCATTTGATTCAATTAATAATTTACTAATTCCCAAATCACTTATTATGATATCATTTTCATTTTCACAAAGAATATTTCCACTATGAAAATCTCGATGAACTATTCCTTGGTGATGTATGTTACTGAGTCCAAAAGTAATATTTTTTAGCATTATTAATTTATTATGCCAATCCATATTATAGAAATTTGTTGCTATATATGTTTTCAAATCGTATCTATAATATTTCATTATTATTACAAAATTTTTTGTATTATTATTCTGTGTAATACCATAATATTTATTTAGGTAAAATAACGATTCAATAAATCTTTCATTTGAATTAGCAATATAAAAAATCATTAGCTAAATTTATAAATTATTATATTAATTAATGTAAAACTTATATTAAAATTAAGAGTATTTCAATTAATTAAACAAATTACCTCATTTAATTCTTTTGAAGAAATATTCTTAGAATTATTTAGTTCTTTTAATGCAACTGCAATATTGGGTTCAGTATATTCAAACACTTCTTTTTTCTCATTCCAATAAGGTGGTCCATCAATCCAAGTGGCTTTATAAACTTTACTAAATCCACCTTCACCAACTTTTTCTATATTTTTAAATTGATCATAAGAAATAAATTTCATTCTGCAAGATTCTTGAACAAAATTAATTTGGGTATGTTTAATAAATTCATCAACAACTCGATTTCCACTTGTTTTATATAATAACTTTGATTGATAACAAATTATACATATTTTATGATATTCTTTTAAAGGTTTTCTTTTTTTAAGACAATTACTACATTTATTATAAATATCATTTTCTGGTTCAATCATAAATCCTATAGCTAGTGTAATTTTACTGATTTCATTTTTCATAAAATTTGTTGAATTTAATTTAGTATTTTTCAAGGCTTTTTGACACCAATAGATTGCCATTTTTAAATTCTGCTTAACTCCTTTACCTCTTAAATACAAAGAAGTTAGCTTAAATTGTGCGATAACATTTCCACTTTCAGCAGCTTTTTGGTACCAAAAAAATGTCTTTTCTGTTCCTTTATCATTACAGGACTTTTCTAAACCTTTTTCTGTTCTTCCACAATTAAAGTATGAATTATTATTATTATTACATTGTGCAAAACGATATTCCCTTTTTGCTGCTTTTTGATAATAATAAAGGGCTGTTTCTATATTTTTTTCTGTTCCTATGCCATAATAATAAGACGTTGTAAGATTATAAAATGCAAATATATTACCACTTTTGGCAGCTTTTTGATACCAATGAAATGCTAACTCATAGTTTGCTTCAGTACCGAAACCTTTAGTATAACATCTACCTAAATATAATTGTGCAATCGGATAATCGTTTGACGTTTTTTGGAAGCATTTAAATCCATCTACATCATTTTCTTCTTTTAAATCAACCACATAATAATAAATGAAAATTCCAAAAAAGAAAACATATTTTGAATCATTTTTATTTTCTTTAAGCCATTTAAAAATATCATCAGCTGATCTAGTAGATATAGCAATGCATTTGTTAATAAAATCCTTCGTTAAATTAAAATCTTTACCCTCATCTTGTATTTTAATCAAATGGATTATAAATTTATCAATCATATCATTAATATTATCAGTTGAATTAATCCATTCATCAAGATTATTTTCTGGTTTAGACATTGCTGAATAAAAATAGATATATTGAACTAATTAAAATTTAAAAAGAATATGTTTTTTTAAAAGCGGGAATCAGAACCTTATATATAAATACTAAAAAATCTTCAATTACATTACATCACATATACTTTTTGGGGAAATGATCGATAAGATGATCTACACATAACTTGTAGACAATTTTCTACGAATTTTTTTCTTTTTTAAAACTATATCTTAATAAACTTTATTTGAATAATTTAAATTATATATTTTGCTCATCTATATGTTTACTTAAACGTCAAATGAGTTTTTTTTTTTGTAAAGTTTGACTTAATCGCATTTTTTTAAAAAATGCGTCACATACAACCACATGACACGCTAAATGCAATTTGATAACCATACCATATAATATCCGATGACTGAATTTAGCCGATAAAAATTAACCTCACCCGTCGGTTACAATCACTAATCATTTCTAAAATAAGGTTGTGAAAATTTATATTACATCACTACGAGCAAATGTAACTGTGTGTCCAAAGATCATTCCATTCTGTTGATCAAATTTTCTGACTAATAATGATATTCATAATGAATTGATACAAATAATGAATAGGTTGTCGCTCAAATGCGTTAATGCCCGAAATGATCATTTCTGACATAAACTACTATGACGAGCTTTCCGCAGTTATTTCCGCAGCTAACAACGGATTCAAATGGAAATACCTTCATAATACTGGTAAATCACGATTTTTTACATATTTCTAGGGAAACGGGAAGTTGATTCCTAATTTCTAACTTTATTTGGCTTTTTAGAAAGTATATATTTAGCTATATTTTATGATTAACTATTCTAGCATGGTGTTTTTAAATTTCTATAAATTTTAGTGGTACAGCAACGTTGCTAGTTGTTTATTTACAGTAAAATGTAGACAGAATAAAATTTTTTATTAAATATAAAATAGAGTTTATTAATGCATTTATCATTACATTAATTATTCTTTTATGACACATGGTTTTTAATTTTGTGATGTGATGCAGCAGTATATAAATAATTTGGATATTTTGTTACTCCAGATTATTTATTATTATTGCACGTTTTCAAACTTTTTGAAACGTTACTATATTGGAATAATATTAGGAGCCATTCACAGAATGCAGCATGTGAACAGAAGCATTATGACCAAATTTATCATTAAGCTCACTATAACATTGTTACTTCATTATCGTTATTGCATCATTATTTAACGAAAATTGATTGGCGCAGTAAGTGGACGAAGGCTTTCCGTTCCATTTCAATTCATTGGACTTTTGTCGTCCAATTATAATGAAATGTCATACTCGAAATAACTACTTCATGTTATGAACTATAGAATGTTCTTATTGATGGTTATCTAATTTCTTTTCGCTTTCTAAAATAGAACTGTAACCTTCTAATCTTATAAAATTTATAGGTTTATTAAGTCTTATTTTCGTAAGGAAGATAGTTATTTATTTTAATCTATGTACGATGTAACAAATTATGATGATCTAACGAAATATGAAAAGAAATAAGTTTATTAAATAAATACTAAGAGTAAACAATATAACAACTATTACTGGCTCAGTCTGCGCTTTATCCTTCCCGGGACTTGAACGGGTGGAAGTTCATTAAAGCCGACGTCAGAAAGGGCCAAAATAACCATTCAGGTAAATAACGCCCAAATGTAGTCTTCTTCACAGATAAACGTTTGTTTTTACATACTATCTATACAAAATATTAATTTCTTCTATTTCTCTTCGTATAAAATATTATAAAGAAAGTTATTAAGAAACAATAATAAGGAGGATTTTATTATACAGTATTTTAATCATATTGGAAGTACTTTAGAAATTATTTCTCTATTCGATTGACATTTGTCTCAATATATACAATTACAATTACAACATTCAAGTTCTGTTATTAAATTTGGTCTCTATTAATAAATTTCATGAAGGTTATAATTCTTTTCTTCAATTACCGTCTTCTTTTTTTATACAAAAGCAATGTCCGATTCAAGTGCAGCACAGTGATGAATAGTAATAATAGTTATATAGGTTAGGTTATACGTGTTATTCGATTAAAATAAAATATCGATTAAGACATCCAAAAAAGTACTTTATTTTTTTTTCCATTCGTAGTAAATTCTGCAATTGCTGAGCGCTCGTATTAGTTAATAATTTAAAGTAGTCGTTCAAATAGAAAATATGATATGAGAATTTGTAAAATTTCTGAATTTTCAAATCATTCAAAATAATTTTTTGTACATTAAAAATATATGTACGTTCATTATTGTAAAAGTATTCCGTTTCGTTTAGTATTTTGATTGCGGAGCAACGATTATTTGTCACGATAATTACAGAAAAAAAAAAATTATTTATTAAATCTCATTAATTTGCAAACGTGAGAAATACCGAAATTATGGTAGGGATGTGAAATTTCCAAATGGGAGCGCGAACGAACGTCATTCCAATTTTTGAGACGAACCAAGGAGCTCAAACAGAACGATCGGTTCTAAGAGAATCGACTTAAGGGAGTCGGCTCTTTTTAAATTGAAGTATTAATTAATTTGATTATTTTGAGATGTAAAATAACAGTCGCACATGATCATGCTTATAAATAAATAAACTATTATTATATTATGTTTAGTATAATGTCAAAATATCAATATTAATTATACAATTGTAGTTTATTTAAAGCATGTTTAAAAAACCATGATACTATTTGGCTGTATGATAAAATAAATATATGATGTTTTGTAACAGTGATTTTATAGCAGTAATTGTAACACAAAACAATAATATTTAAATCATCGATAAAATATTTATAATTAATTAATTTTCTCATTGGATGGATAACAATTTAGTATTAGCAAATCCTGATTTTAATCAGGATTTATATTCACTTATTCTGTTAACCATAAATATATTACAAGACTATGTTGAAAAATGACATCAAGGACATAAATTCGTCAAAATGACCAAAGTCGTGGTAAATTTGATACATTGCCGATCAATGATTTTAAAATATAATTTGAATTTTCATCGTACCCACCATTTAAATCCATGAAAATTTAATGAATTTCAATATTTCAAAATGTATGCCGAATTGTCAAATATTTTGCATAATGAATACAATGAAATTCTTAATTCTAGTGAATTTTCAGATACAGAAATCTTAATCGGAGAGGAACCCAACAAAAAGGTCTTTAAAGCACATTCTTTAATTTTAAAAATTCGATCACCTTATTTTCGAACTGCTTTATCCGACAATTGGATAAGGATTGAAAATAATGTCATTAAATTGCAAAAGCCTAATATTTCTGTTGAAGTGTTTGATATTATTATAAAGTAATTTCTTTTATGATTTACCATATGCATTATTAAAGATAACAATTAAAATCATGGATTTTATTCGATCAATTAGGTATATATATAGCAGTATTATTGACCTCTCCGGCAACGATATTAAAACGAATATTGCTCTTTTAATTGCTGCCGATGAATTATGTCTTAACAGCCTATGCGATTTTATTGAAGAACATCTTCTTATAAACGAAGTTTTGCTTAAAAAGAATTTTATTCTCATTCAAAGTGTCGCATGCCAATTTACTCAGTTTAACAGATTGGTTCAATTTTATAATATTTCTTTTCAACAAGAACCTTCATTAATCTTCAAGGCAGATGATTTCACAGCAATAAAACAAGAAATCCTCCTTATTATCCTTGTTAAAAACGATTTTTCTGAGAGCCCTATTGAAGTTTGGGATAAATTATTAGAATGGTGTATTGCACAATCTGACGATAAATTACCATCTGATTTTACAAAATGGACGGAAAATGAAATATTAATATTCAAATCATTAATTCAGCCTTTTATACCACATATTGATTTCAAAAATATTAGTCCCGCAGATTTTTTTCACAAAATCAAACCACTTAAAAATATTTTTGAAGATGGTTTTTACATTAAAATACTTGAATATTATTCTTTTTATGCTTTTAGGTCTCGACCTATATATAGAAGACAACAAAGTAGTAGATATTCAATAGTTCCCGTAAAACCCGTAAGACGTAGATTAATAAAAGAGATTATTAATATATTTTAAAGTTTATAAATAGGAAACCATAAGTCGTGTTTTAAAATAAAAGGTTTTAATTTGCTAATTTCAATAAGGTTCGTAATTAAAAACTTTTTTAATCGTCCTAAACATGGGGCATTTCCGTCTGATCATCATGATTCATGAATGCTTACGTTCTTCGTAAATTATTGATGTCAAAGTTTTATTTTGAAACTTATAACGTTTTTCTATAATAATATATCGTATTGACAAGACAAGACGTTTATTAATTACAGCAATAATCTTCATACATAGAAATCACAACTTTTGAGAAAAAATCAGAGAATAACAATTGAAGTGTTTTACGTATTATTTTTTTGGCTTTTGAAAAGGAATATTATTCTAGTGAGATTTAGGTGGCGTGTTGATTTACTTGCATCTTGATGTTTCTCTTTATTTTTCAAATTTCAGATTAATTATTATTTGCGTTAATGTTTGCTTTGAAGTCATTATTATAAAATAATTGAAATCGGCGAATAAATCGTAAAAAGTAGAACCAGCCGTGGTAAGTTTTAGAGTTGATTCAGTAAGTCGATAGAATCATTTCAATAGACTCGGTCGACGAATGATTTGCCATACAGCTAAATTTGAAGCTTTTATTGAAGTGAAAATTTCAAAATGTTTTGTATCAGTTACGACTCGGGCACGGCCCTTCTTATAAAATTACTTTGACTGACTCTACGGTTGATTTCATTATTCGTAATATTTTAAAAAAATTGAATTAAGTAGTAAAAATATTTTTTCACGAAAATAGTTATCGACTGAAGGGTGCACAATATTGATCGTAGAGTGTTGTCTTTTCGCTTATTTAAGTAAAAGCAATTGTTACGATAAAAGTGAATACTGCATCATTCATTTTTAAATTTTTTTTTAACTTGAATGTATTTCTAATATTTATTTCTAAAATCATAATTTTACTAAGAATTATAGTGTAGTTATTCTTCACATAAAAATGGGGCCTTTGCAATAGAAGGGGGAAGCTGCTAGAAAAAAATAAAAAATAAGTTAATGCTAAATTTTAACATATTTCAACCTGAAAATCATATTTGGTATATAAAAGTAAATTGATTTTTCCCGAAGTTTCCCCCTTTTACTATTGCAAATGCCTCAAATGTTCATAAGAATATTGTTTTTGTGAAAATCAATTACAGTTATACAATCAAATCATCATGTGTTTTTTTTTTCTCAAAGAAATTTTATTTTTTGCTAAAGTTAAATCGATTGAAGATTCAATTTATAGAAAAAAGCATTTTAGCAATTTCAAGAGATCGATGCTGACAGCTTTAGAAAGTTTATCGTGTAAATTGGAACAGTTCCCTCACGTTAAAGTCATTTGATAACTTTTAATAACGCCACTTTTAAAGAACTAATTATGTGGTATTTAGGATAATCTAATATAGTTTCGGTCAATTTTTGTAAGTTAATTAAAACCCTTTTATATTATCAATAAAAAAGTTTTTATAATTGAAATAATTTAAGCTCGAACTTCAACGCGAAGAGCATTGTAAAATATGCATGAAAATCGTGAAACATATCGCAATGGTGGCTTTTTTTTCTCACTAAGCTTTATCAAAAAAATTTTTTATACATTTCGAAATAACCTTTAGTTTGCTTTGTTAAAGGTAGAGATCAAGTTAGATCAGGTTGGTTTCGGGAGTAATTTGATAGTTAAATATAACTAAAAATTATTCACTGAATTATAGAATTTAAAGGTTGTAATTCAATTTAATAAAAAATATTAAAAGTATTTTATTACAATTTAATTTTTTTAAAAAAATTTGCAGTCCTCTTTGAAATTTCAATACTAATTAGCATTACCAATTACAGATATTTGCCAACTCTTTTTCGATCATTGATTCTATAAGCATATCTTCATTTATTACTTCTATTTCATCCTCCTCTTCCTGAACTTCTATTTCCTCTCCTTCACAACTTTTATCTTCTTCAGTAAGTGTTATAAAGCCTTTTTCTAATCGATTTAAAAAGGATTTAACATTTGTCATAATCCCTTTCTTATAGTATTCTTCACAATACCTACACCTATATTCTAAATATGTCAGGCAACCCCAATGATAACCATGACCACAAATTCATACTTCACCATCAAATATAGGATTATTTGCAATAAGTGGTTTATTGCAAAAGTCACAGTTATTTGGTGAAGGAGGATGTGTTGTATCAAATCCAGTTGGTAAGCATTTAACATCAACAATCGCATCAAGAGCAACTAGTTTGTAAAGAGGATAGCGCTTTTTTTCAATAATATGGCTTTGACCTTGTGTAATAAATACCTTTTGGAAATGATGGAGTAGAAATACTGTTGTTTTTTTGGTAAGATAATTTAAAGTTAAGGGTGTATATGGATATCTTTTTGTTTTGGAAAAGTTCTCTTTTAATAATTGTATTTTATTATTATCTAAAAAAAAAAAAATTATTATTTATTCTATTTAATTAATCAAATATTCTCTCTTGCCTATAATACAGGCCTGTGTAATAATACTCTCTACACTATCATGTGTATTTGTATTTGCTCTTATTTTGCTGTGCAGATTTTCAACAAAATAACCATTAAAATTTACAAGGTATAATTTTATTGCTTCTGCCATTGGATGTTGATTATTTTTCCAATAAAAATAATCTGACAAAAATGCTAATGGTGCCTTATTATAATTTTTTCTTCTCCATTTTAGTGCAAATGTCCAAAGGCGAAATATTATTTCTATATATTCATCCATCAAATGATCCAGAACGAAATGACAAGGCATAAATATCAAGTGTAGCAGGAATTATATTATCTAGTAGGTCTATTAATGTTCTATATTCTATATATTTACATGTATGCATAATTTTTGCATAATAATTTTTGATATTTGTTTCCATGCTTCACTTGTCAATTCTAATATTAAATCTATTCTCCATGGTTTAGGTTTTTTTGCAAAAGTTTTTTTTGAACCAAACACAAAGTGGAAAAGATTTTGAAAGAAGTCATGATGTAACATAATAGCTTTTTCGTGAAAATTTAAAGATACATGAAGTGGTCCAAGAATTGGAACAGAGCTATGTACATATGAAGAGATAGAAGATTGATTGCCTTGTAGATGAAGATGTGTAATTCTATACATATGAAAAGTTATCCAGGCCAATCTGTTACAATTAGTGCAACATTTAATAAAAGATATTTTTTTAATGAAGGAATATTAGCAATGTTTTGCATGGCTTTGAGAT
>CAMKVN010000215.1:0-35767 GCA_946474995.1 Funneliformis geosporum
ATTTGTATATAGTCATAAAAGTATTTTATTTAATTAATTTTGTATATTTAATTTTGTAATTTTAATTTGTATTATTTGTATTTATTTTAAAAGTATTTAAATTTAATAAATTTAATTGTATATATTGTATATAATAAAAAATATTACATAATAACTTTATAAATTATTTTACAGTTTACAAATAAGCGATATATATATTGATTAGGATTTTGCCACGTAGTGGCAAGATTCTAATCAATTCATATGCGCTTATTATAAACCGTTTATTAAATTACGTATAAAATTAAACTTAACCGATTTCAATAATTTTAGTTGAATCTTTTTAAAATTATTTTTAATATTTTTTTAACGTCTTTTATTCTTCGCGTTGATGAACCTCGGGGTATCGCCCGAGTCGTACTGCTAGTACAAATATATTATTTTATGAATTATATGCTATTTTTTATATATTTTATATTATAATAATTGGGAATTTTGTATTAATTTTTATAAATTTCCTTTTTAGATATTATAATACTATTTTTATTTTTGACAATTATTATAAAAATTGAATTACAATAGGATTATATAGGATCTTTACAATAAAAAAGAAAGAATCTATTAGAAAAATAAAAATTAGCTAATATTAAATTTAAATATTTTTAGCCTAAAAATTATGTTTGATATATAAAAGTAAAATTGATTTTTCCTAATAATTTTTTTCTTTTCTATTATAAAGGTTTTATATAATTATAAGTAACAGAAATAATAATATAATATAAAAATTATTTATATAGATGACCTAAAGGTTAGTAATTATACAAGTATTTTTTTTTTATAATATAAGATTATAATTATTAAACTAAATACTAATACTAACATTTAATATTTAATTCTTACCTAACTTCTAATATCTAATTTTTAATTCCTAAATTTTAATTTTTCTAATTTTTTAATCTTTAATTTTTGATCCCTTAATCATAAAACTATAATTATTTAAAATATTACATAATAAATAAGGACTAATAATAAAATATATATGTAATACAATAAATTATAATTTCTTTAAATTATAAAATTTATTATACTTTTGTTATATAAATTATATTTGATTTTAAAAAATTAAAAATTATAACTAAGTTTTTTATTTTTATTTATATAAAATTGGTATTTTACTTTAATTATTATCATTATAGTTGTGATAATTAAATACTAAAAGTTAGTTTAATTAATATTATTTATTTATTTATTTCCTTAATAAATTTAGTAAAAATTTATATTTTTTTTTTATTCAAATTTAATCATGATTTTTTCATGATTTTTAATTAATTATTATGAAAAATACTACATAGAAACTTATAATTTTTTTTTAATTTTTAGTTAAAATATATTATAAAATTTATTATAATCTATAAAATTTCATTTTTAATAAATAAAATTTTAACTTTAAATTTATGATTTTTTTATAAATAAATAAAATAAATAATAAAAATAAATGTTTTAAATATAATTTTTATATTTTATTAAGTTTTTTTAATAATATAAAAATAATAAATTTATAAATTTAGCTTTTATAAAGAAAAATTTTTATTAAAAAATATTTTAAACTTTAATTTTAAATTAATGCAAAATTATTATAAATTATAAAATTATTATTTGTATAATAATTAATTTTTAATATATCTAAGTTAATTTTAATTAGTCAGTAAATTCCTTTTAAATTTGAAAGCAAAACTATTAAATGAATAATATAAATATTTACATATTTTAATAAAAATATATTTAATATAAATTTTGAATTTTGAATTTTATAATAATTAATATTGAAATATTTAAATATCAGTTATATATAATTTTTAAAATAATATAAAGGTTAAATCAATATTATGAATAGATAAAATATGATGGGATTTACATAGTATAAATGATCGATAAATCTGACAAATCTGACATTTCTGACATTTCTGATATGTCTAATATATACAATATATCTAACATGATCAACAAATAGGATATTAGACAGATTAGATATATATGATATATTGGACATATCTGATATATATGGGAATGTTTCTAGTAAAATCAAATCATGAGGCATAGTAAATCATATGATTTGTAATGTGATTTTACTGGAAACGCTCTATATGATATATTAGACATATTTGACATATTAGTTATATATTTCTATATATTGTATTTTATATAAATAAATAGCTTTTTAGACTATGTTTAAAGTAGGATTTGATAAGTCAGTTTTCTAGTAGTTTTTAGAGGCAAACAGGCCTATCATATTATTACACTTTAATTTTAGTATTTCGTTTCTTTATTTTCTTTCCTTTTCTCTTATCATTTCTTTTATTTTCTCTATTTTTTATTTCTTATCTTGTTATTAAACATCTTACTTGAAAATATAATAACTTGATACACTGTGAAATGTTACTTGTGAAACACTTGTATAAACAAACCTTTTTCTAAAGTTAGTTGTAAAAGCAAAAAGAAATAACACTCTGTCACACCATCTAACAGTTGTAGTTTGCAAGAATTATATGTTAATAATATATAACAATAGATTAACTAATTAATATAAATATTTTTTTAACTTTTTTTAAATTAAATATATATTAATTTTATTTAATAAGTAAAATTATTTGAAGCCAATAAATACTTTTAAAGAAATAAAATTATTTTCTTATTAATTTTAAAAAATTAATATAAAATTTATGAAAGAATAATTCATCTTTTAAAAAAAAGTCTTTATAAAATTTACTTATTTTAATATCTAAAAAAAAAAAATAATGTTACTAAATAAATTAATTAAAAAATAAAACAATAACTTTGAAATCTTAAGTTTTACTTTAAAATCTGAAGAGAAAGAAATCTAAAGAGAATAGATTGATCTTTAAACGAAAATGTTAAAAATAGATTATTTTTTAAACAAAAAAAAAGGAAAATGTTAAAAATTTAAAAAAAATTATTCATTACTCATCCTTAAAACGAAATTTTTACCTTATATTTGAAGTAAACAATTTAATAATCAAAAAAAAAATCTTAATATTTGATAAAAATAAAAATTTACTAAATTAATTGTTTTATTAATTAAATTAAAAATTGTCTTATAATTATAATTTTCTTTGTATAACTTCACCATTATGATCATGATGTCGCAATAACGAATTTTGTTCGGTGCGTGAAGAAAAATAAAAATTTTACCGAAGCAAAAAGTAGACAGATAAAGGCCATGTAAAATGAAAATGCCACTTTCAAATAAACCCCAATTTGGCCATAATACATAAACAATAATTCCATAGTAATGTTTCTCGACTCCACTTCAGGTAAAAGAAGTTGCAACGCGGCAAACTTTTTAATCATTTCATAAGGGAATTGGTTGATTATTGCGACACTCGAACTTCATCCCGCTTATCACCCCACTGACACTGGATACAGATTCAGGAATATTGGCTCCTCCAAATTGATCATTTGAATCACGAGGTCTTCGGTATTTCTTTATTCCTGTTGAACTATCAAAGTTTGGGTTCTTTTCTGATTAGCTCTTCACTCCGCTATTTGACTTGTAACTTCCATTTCTTCGTTTTCTGTGTTGCAGATCGCCAAGATGATAAGCATTCTGGCAAGATATTTTTTTCTTGTTTCGATGACTCATCTCCTCATTTGGAACTTGACGACAAAAAGATGGCTTTATCATAATGCCCGCTGAAACGAACGGAATTAAAGTTCTATATAAAATATTATTGGTTAAATATTTAATCTATCTTTCAAATTTCTCGTCAATTTAGGAACAAATATATGTTAAGATACAATGTTGAGGAGTGTATTTTATTCTTTTTTTTTTTTTTAAAAAAAAAAAAAATAATAAAAAGTACGCAATGACAGTATGGAAATTAGTTGTTGGAATTTTACACAGAGATAAAAATTAACTAATAGGAATGTGAAAAGATGTTTTTTTTGCAGGACTAATTTTTATTTTTCTCTTGAGATCAAAAGTCCCTTTACCTAAGATGTATGACATAACCGACTGAGACGTTCGAATTAAATTAATGATATGATTTTCTCGGGATTTGTCATGTAAAAAATGCAATAATTATTGGATTTTCTTTATTTTCAATAGTTTGGCTCATATTTTCATATATCCTTGGTCTCTCTTTACAAATATTCCGGTGTGATATAATCGAATTCAATTTTTAAATGAATGATTCTAAAAATTCGGAAGTCTTCGATTTTATTAATAACAAATTCTTCTTGATTTATTTAATTTTTTTTTTTAAACTTTAAAAGTTTGAATTTCGTCATTTCATGATTTTATTATGTAATGTTACACGAACATGTCGGATCCAACGGCATAATCACGTGATAAATTTGTTGTACAAATAAATAAATGAACATTTTTTTTTGCTTATACCTGCTTTTTTTTTGCATTTTGGAAACATGGTAATATATAGTTTCGCTACAAAATTATCCAAGGATTATATTTCATTTTATGAAAACGGAAAAGAATGTGCTGACGTTATAATTCGAGCAGGAAGAGAAGGGAGCGCTGAAGAATTTTATGCACATTCGTTCGTTCTTTTAATTCGTTCGACTTACTTTCGTAAAGAATTAAAGGGGATTAAAGAAAATAATGACGGTAATAAAATTATTATTGAAAAACCTGATATTAACCCAAAATTATTTGATAAAATTCTCAGGTGATTATATTTGGTTTACGGTAAGGGTGAGGTTTATTAACCAGAATTAATTGAAACAATTTTTGTCGTTTCCTTTTTTTTTTAATGCATTTATAGATATTTTTATGGTGGTAACCTAGAATTCGATGAGAAGAACCCTAAAGAGATGTTTGAATTCTTTTTAATAACTAAGGAATTGAATGTTTCAGAATTACTTGACGTTTTACAGAATCAATTTTTAAAATCACCAAAGCAAATTTATCAAAATTTTAGTACTACCCTACAAATATCATCATCTCATGGTTCATTTAAAAAACTTCACGAATTTTGCTTAAAAACCATTGAAAATTCTCCAGAAATCATTTTTAAATCAAAAGATTTTAATTTATTAAATGAGGATACGTTACTCGTTCTTTTACAAAATGAAAAGTTAAAAGTTGAAGAAATAGAGAAATGGGAATCCATTATCAAATGGGGGATTTCTCAGACTTTTGCGGAAACTGGAAGCTCATCTTCATCATCACCCGCTGTTGAAAATTTTGCGGATGTTTCATTGTGGACTAGAGATAAATTCAGAAATTTGTCAAATACTCTTAAGAAATTTATTCCATTAATTAAGTTTTATAATATTACTCCAGAAGATTTTTATGAGAAAGTTAAACCATTTAAGAAAATTATCGAAAAACCGCTTTTTGAAGATATCCTCAAATATCACATAGTATCCTCCAAAAAATTGGATTCAACTACATCAAAACCTACATCACAGCCTTCATCGTCTCATGCCTCGACTTCTTCACAACCAAATGATAGACCGGAACCAATATTTAATATTAAATTAAATTCAATATTAGATTTAGATCATTTTCGATTGTTTACAAAATGGATAAATGACACCACAAATATCTCATCAAATTCGGATATTTGTTATAATTTCTCTTTAATATTAAGAGGAAGCGAAAATGGACTTACCGCAGAAAAATTTCATGAATTATGCGATAATAAGGGACCAACGCTATCCATTATAAAAATTCGTGGTTCAACGGAAATAATCGGTGGATATAATCCTATTAGTTGGGATCAATCATTATATCCTCATAATACATATTTCAGAACAAATGAATGTTTTGTATTTAAATTAAATAGTCAAGCTAATAAGTCAATTATAGGTAGACCTAGACAAGGCAGTTCGGGTATGATTGGAAATATCCCTAATCATGGTCCTGTTTTTAATGGTGCCTTGTATCTTAAAGGAGATTTTGGCAGAGAATACGGATCTATTTGTAAAGGTAACGCTTATACCGTTCGTATCAGAGATATACAAGTTCCATTCCTTGTAGAAGAGCTCGAAGTTTATCAAGTAATCAAAGAAATTCATGGATCGATTCCTCAATTTCCATCTCCTTCTGAATTTAGTTAATGTCTCTTTCCTTTTAGTAGAATATGTATAGGTTAGATAGATCTCATTAGGAAATTAATTTTTATTTGTATTAATTATATAATGAATAAAAATTTTATATTT
The DNA here is from genome assembly GCA_946474995.1 of Funneliformis geosporum. NCBI lineage: Eukaryota > Fungi > Glomeromycota > Glomeromycetes > Glomerales > Glomeraceae > Funneliformis > Funneliformis geosporum. The sequence goes on from CAMKVN010000215.1 coordinate 6,181, forward strand.
AATAATCTGTATATATATATAATAACAATTATAATAAAAATTTCTGAATTATTCGTGAGAGATTAATTTCGTTGCGGATCATATGATCTACTGTCTCGTGACTAAAAGTGCTTAGGTAATAACATCAAAAAAAACTAAAAAATAATTTTTCAAAAATCTCCTCCTGATTTCTTCCCAGATATAAATCTCATCCCGCCTTAGAAATCGATCCATATCGTGGACTCGTTTCCAAAATTTTAAATAATCAATGCATTTTTTTTTTTTTTTTTTTGTAAGAGAATTATGGTGATTAATGCGCCAAATCAAAAATTATTTTTTGGAAAATTAACAGTATTTGATAAATTCGCCCCAAAATATTATTTTATTCATTTAGCTGCGCCAAAGATCGTCGACCTACGGAAAAATAGCATTAACCAAATTTATTTTCCTCAAAGAATTTGAACAGGTAAATAGATAAACTGTACTGTACGATCAGGTGAACTGTACTGATTACAACCAATTGTACAATAATTATACAAAATCAAAAAAGTATACAAAGAAATATTATTGGTTTCGTACAGTGATCGTACAGTACAGTTTATATGTATACTCAATTTGAACTTACCGTTTTCTTCTTTCAAGTCGGGAAAACAAAATATATATATATATATATAATTTTTTTTAACCTAAAAAAAAAATCTCAATAATAATAAAACCTAACCAACTAGAACTTCACAAAGTTCATGCACCAATAAAAGAGATGTCACACGAATTTAGAACAAAATAAACGTTGTTTTTATAAATTTGGCTAAATATACTGAAATGATTTTCTTTTAGAAACATGTTTCAAAGAGTTGTTGTTGCTATAGGTAGGATTTATTTATTTTTTATTTTTTTCGCATGGTTTATAATTGAAATGCAAATTTCACACCTATAATTTACATACCCTATAATTTACATTTGTTTTGATTAGATATCGGAACCGAATTTACCTGTAAGGGTTCATTCCTCTTTGTTTGTTTGGATTATTTGAAATTTTTGTTTATTTTTTTTTTGATTTTAGGTTTCGCCCATTCTTTAAAGCATTCATTCTTACAATCGACAATAGTTTTCGAACAATGGTAGTTTTCAACTTCTTAAGCAAAAGTTTCTGATTTCATAAATTTCCTTCCAAATTTCTTAATATTGGTTGATTTATAATTAGGGAAGGACAAGAAAAAGGAATTATTAGATCACCGGCAATAATCGAATATAATGATGACTATTCAAAGATAATAAGATGGGGCACACCAGTTTTAAAACAATTAAAAAACGATCCGGATAATCCGAATGAAGACTCGGAATTTCCAAGAGAAATTTATACCTTTCAAGTGTTTAATAGTGAACAAGAAGACAATTGGTTACCACCTGAACTCTCTCGAAAAAAGTTAATTAGTGATTATTTAAGTGAGATACAAAAGGTATTAAGGGAACCTTTCAAAGTTGCTTTAATTTAAAAAATTGTTAAAAATGTAAAATCATTTTTCTAGGTTATTGTTTCTACCATACAAGAAAGTTGGCCCGGAGTTAAACCATCTCAAGAAACTGGTGTTTTATTCATTGTGCCAGATAAATGGGTATGTAACCAAAAAGAAAGAAAAAGTAAATCTCGATTCCTAATAAACCTTTTCCCTCTTATTATAGGGACCTACATATTGCAATATTTTAAGTCAATGTTTACTTGAAAATCGATTGCTTTGTGATAATAAAGAAAATATTCAATTTATTTCGAGAGGTGCATTTTAAATTTTATCATGATTTCTTTAATTGAATATTTGATTATATTCTAAAATATTCATTTACTTTCAAAGGAAAAGCTATTGCATTGAATTGCCTCTCTGAAAATAAAGGTGTTTTAAAATATGGAGGTAACACAATTTGCAATACTTCTTATGATAAATTGGATACCTTCTCTCACTGATCCTTTTTTGATGATAGATTACTTTTTGATCGTGGAGATTGATAGGGATACAATTAATTTGACCGCAAGAGAATATATGTCAGAAAATACACTTGATGAAATTCATGATCGTAAAGGGGATTATAAAGAAGATTCAAGTATTGAAAAAAGATTTTTAACATCTCAAGGAATTTCCAACGATATTTCAATTCATAAGAATACAAACCTAAAACAAATTTATCAAACTCAATTACAAATACAACCAAACCTTGAATCATTAATTAAAAAATTTCAATTAACTGGTAAACAAACAAGAACAACAAGAACAATTGAATTAGGTTCAATTTTACCTTCATTAAAAGAAATGAATTTAGAGTTAAATAAATGGTGTATTGAATTAGATTTGAAATTGATCGCAGATTTATTCGATCCTTTATCGGATAGACTGCAACGATTTATTAATACTAAATTTAAAGATGAAGATGAATATATAGAATATTCCGTCATATTCTTTGTTGGAAACATTTTTAAAAGTGATTATTTGGTGCAGAAAATTAAAAATTTGGAATTTATTAATAATGTTAAAATTTGTATTGTGCCTAATTCTGAAAATTTAGTTTTATTAAATGGAGCTTTGGAATTTGTACAAGATAATACTTTATATCCGGTTTTAACTAGTTTGCTTAGAAAAGCATTTTGATCTTACTTTAACATGTATTTTCATGACTTTATTTGGTTTGGATTAAATAAATGACATTTGATATATATATACTTATATATATATATATATTTTCACAAAAAAAATTAATTCTTCGTCAAAATTTACAGTTAAACGCTCATTTGAATAATCAATGTTTCGCTTGTGGTTTCTACACGTGTATGTAATATTTTTAATATGGTTTGCCTTTTTCTTTCAAGGAAGTGACGACCTTTATAAACAATAATAAATTGTATTTATCAGCAATGCTTCACATTAAAAAAATTTGTTTATTTATCAATAATCCCGTTTTAAAACGAAAAAAAAATATGGGCGTAAGACCGCAAATGTTGATGTGTCCATAGAAAACAAACATTCTCGTTAAAGTAAAAAATTATTTGTTTAATTGTTTCCTTTCAGATTTATATTTAGTAAAAATTCCCCCCAGGAAATAGATAAAAAAAGAAAATGCTATAAAATTTATCAATTAGAATAAATTTGGCAACATAATGCGAATTTTAAAACGCTGTAAATTTCCGGATTTACTACCTGCATAGCATTTCAAAACTTTTAAATACATGGGCAAAAAATACCTTAACCTCAACTAATTACTTCTCATTCCTTTCAATACCATTTTTTTTTTTTTTTTTACATAACGTTAAACGATGTCATTATCATACGAGTTATTATTAATATTTAAGGAAATATTTCCAAAAGGTCGATTTACTCATTCCAAAGAATATAATAAAAATCTCCTCTCATTTATGTTGGTTAATAAAAATTGGTGCAATTCTTTCTTACCTTTATTATGGTTAGCACCATTTTTTGATCCATCAGGGAATAGAATATCAACCATAAACACGTACCTTTCGTGCTTATCTTCAGAACAAAATCAATTCCTTGATAATCATGGAATAACCTTACCTCCCACATTATATGATAAACCGATGTATAATTATCCTATCTATTTAAAAGAATTACAAATCCACACATTAGCAAAAAACGTTATCAAATGGTGTATAGAATATGATGAATTATATTGTCATGATATAATCCTTAGGTGCCTTCTCGAATTATTTTCATGTAAAGGAACGAAAATTGATTATTTTGAATTTGGATGTATGGAATATTATTCATTTACATATGATTATTGGACAAAATATCCCGACATATTTTGTAACATTAATACTTTCAACTTTAATATTTTAAATGAAGATTCGATTAAAGATATATTTAAGGATGTGAGACACGTGTTATTATCAAAAGATGCTTTATATCTATATAATTTTTCGAAAACTCTAAGTAAAATTTTTAATAAATTGGAGTACTTGACAGCGGATTTTGAGGGTACATTATGGCATGAACCATCATTTGATCACATTCAATGTGCGATCGATTTGGGAATCTTGATCTCTTGTCAAAAAAATTTACGTAATTTCGAATTAATTAAATATAAAGGAAGTTGTAATTCATGTTGGTTGGACTCTTTAAAAACTCAAAAAATTTCTTTATCAAGAATTTATTTTAATGAAATTGAATTTTTATATCAGAATAATGATGATAAATTAAACAGGCTTAAAGAATTCATTAGCAGTCTTGATGTTGAAAAATTGTTAAATAATAAAGGTTTTAATATTAGTAATTTTCAAACTAAAACTTCGTTATTAGATGCTACTTTCCCTAAGTTTAAACATGTAGGATTTAGATGTGGTTATTTGGAATGGAGAAAATGGGTTAAATCACAACATCAAAGACAAATTGATAAAAGGTCAAGAAGATTCGTGTCGTAATTTTTTTTTTTCCTTTTATTTTCTTTTTAAATCTTTTAAATCTTTATAATAAACGATTTCGATATTCAAAGAATAATAAATATTATCTCTACTAAGCTATCTATTATTACAATATAATTTAGGGAAAAAGACTTGACCAAAGTGATAAATATAGCAAGCTGAATTAGATAAGTAATATGTTTTTTATTTATAAATTTTATTTTTAATATTAATCTGAAAATTTTTTTCTGGAGAGATTCTTAATAAATCATAGGTTTATTGAATATAAAGAATTTACATAAAGATTTTTTCATAGAAATTGATTTATATCACGAGGTTGAGTTATCTTTTTTCCTTAATTAAAATTAAATGAAAAAATTTTTTTACTTACCCATCAGATGATTTAATTCCTAAATTTCCAAAATCTTCAATAAGTTGTTTACTAGAATAAATTGCACTTGTATCTGAAGGATTTTGATTGGTGGAATTTGCGTATATTATAGATAATCTAAATTATTATGAAATTTTCAAATTAATAAAAATGCTGCTTCTCTTCAAAATTTTTAATTTACATAATGACCTATTGAAATATTCATCAAACTTGTCTTCCTTTGTGACATCATCTAAAGGTAATATATATGTATATATATATTTAAGGGTTAATGATTAATCGTTTATTCTAAAAAAAACTGTTGACACAAACCTTGATTTTGTATCATTTTATTTGAGTTCATAGATGATGAATTTATAGATGGTCTAGACATTAAAGAATTTAATGTTCTACTTGTAACCACTTTTGGAAGTTTTCCGGAAAATTCTGTTGATACTGGTCGCTTTATTTCAGACAGCGAATCATCCTTATAATTATTCTTTAAAGTCGTTCGAATCATGGTTATAGAAGGTCTTTTACTAGGATCAGAATGCCAACATTTTCTCATTAATTCAGCCAACCATTCAGGAGTATCTTTTGGAACCTTAGGTCGTAGCCCATTAATGATTTTAACAATCAGATCATGTTCAATGTCAGCAAATGGTTTCCGATTTGATGCACATTCCCACATAATCATACCCATACTATAAATATCAGAATCTTTTGAATATGGATCACCATTAAATATCTCTGGTGCAATGTAAGGAATTGCTCCATATATATCATTACTTTGCAAAGTATTATTTGCAGGCTGTGATAATCCCAAATCTCCAATTTTCCAACCTTGAATATACAATATATTTCCACTGTGTAAATTACAATGTATAAAATCTGCATCATGAATAGCTTCAAGCCTAAAAAAAAAAAAAGGATTGAATAAGAATTTTATTAAAAATATAAATAAAATTTCAAAGCATAAATACCCGGATGAAATCTCATGAAGAATTCGTATTTTTTCTTGCCATCCAATATTTTTTTGTAAATAATCATATAAATTTCCTCTTTTTGAATCTTGCATTACCAACATATATTCATTTGTATTGGGATTTTGTGTAATTCCATGACAATGGAGAATACCTGTCACATCACCAAATTTATTACAATGATAATGCGAACTTGACTATATATTTTTTCCATCAAAAAAAAAAAATAAAAAAAAATAAAAATTAATTGATAAATTAGATAATGAAGATATAAACAAATAATCACCTCGTTTAAGAAATATTTTTTAAAATCTTGTGATTTGGAAAAGCATTTGACAGCTACAGTAAATTTCGATGAATGATCACGTATATCACTACAAGTTGCTCGATAAATAGTGCCAAGTTCACTTTGTGCTATTTTCGTAAAATTTTCAAGTCGAGTGTATGGAATCCACTCCAATTTTAATTTTGGTTTGGTATGATTTTCTTTAATAAAATCGTAAACACCTAATGGGTTAACATCTATTTTGATATTTTCAATATAATCAACAATATGATTGCCAATGTCAACGTCGACTTTTATGCTATGCAGGAATTCATCTATATCATAATTTCCACTGCTAATAATTTTAACATCAATAGTAATACTTCTTTTGCATTTATTACATTGAGACTTTTCGGAAAATCCAAAAATAATATTTGTTGTTAAACAATATCTGCATCCAGTGTGAATTATATAGCAGCCTGGACACCATTTCTGACAACCAGATATGAAAATCAAATTTAAATTGCAACCTAAACATTTATTAAAAGTATCCCACCATGGTAAGTAAAGGATTGGGATTCGCTTTTTATATAATGATTCTACCCATCCAAAAAAAATCATGTAACAATCTGCGCATAACCTGAACTCAACAATTAGGAGATTTCCATGAAGTATTCTTTCACATAACTGACAAAATATTCTATTTCCGAATATATATTCTATGTAATGTCCACCCGAGCAATGCTCTGTGATTATCTGTCCAAAATATGAAATATCTAAGCAAACATCACGCCATTCTTGAACGTTTCGTGTAAGAGATTCCAAATTTTTATTCGCTTTATGTTTATTACACCTAACATTCAAGCATTCAATCTGCTCCCAATAACATTCTAAATTAACCGAATTACTTCCAGTTACATTTTTAATATACAAAAACAAACAATTTTTACAATATTTTTGTTTGAATAAATGTGTCTCGGAATATACAACTCCACAACGAAAACAATTATAAGCTTCTTGATTAAAAGGAACAAAATTAATTGGTATTGGACTAGGTTTTAATTTTGGTGTCGGGTTGCAAGAATTTTCGCTTGTATTTGTAAGTTCCATTTTATTATAAAAATGAAGATTTGATGAATACTGTGGCTTGTGTAGATGTTTATCAAAGATCTACATGTGATTATAAAAAAGGTGATGATATAGAACATTCGTTAAAGATCTTTTATTTCAAGAAAATTTTATTAAATGAAAAGATTTTTATTAATATCAATATCATTTTTTTTTTTTTTTTTTTTTTTTAAAAAAAAAATAAAACTAAATTACTTATACTAATCTAAAAGTTTATAAACTAAAAAAATATAAGTGCACGCTTTTACATTGCATCAAATTTTGACGCTCCTTTTTTGCCTTTCTTTGTCGTAACACTTCTGGCTATAGGTGCCGCTCGTTGATTAGTAACTGGATAATTTCTAGAAATATTGGCTTGTCTTTTCATATTTTGCTAAAAAATTAAAATTATAAATGATTAATAAATTTCTACTCTTAAAAAAATTTAAATGAAAATTTTTAATAAATATTCTTACATCAATCTTGTTCATTGTAAATTCATAAGCAGCAAAAGTGTTGGCCACCATCAAATTTTCTGGGAATAATTCATCGATACGTTTCTCTGGAATGGTTGAAGGCCAGAAATTTAATGAGATGTCTTGTAAGTAAATATATAATGGCTCCATTTCTTTTTGGGTGTCTAAAGTTAAAAATCTTAGCATGAATCGTTTTAAAGCCAATGCAAATCCTTCTGCTGGTATCAGTTCTTTTGCTGTAGTTTGCTGTTCAAAATCTACAGAATCACATATAGTGTTTTCCATTTCTACCGAAAGTGAAGTTTTATACTTTTCGTGAATGTATTTAATTTTAAGGTTCGCAACTTGTTCTTCAACGTATTCGTATAAGGACACCAAGTGTTTAAGTCGTAAATCGAGATTTAAAAATTTTGTGAATCCTGCGTTCTCAACTAATGATGATAATCTCATCCATTGTGAAATATAATCTTTAATTGATTTTTCATTATCTCCAACTGCTGTTCGTTTGACAAAACACAAAATAATTTCCAATGACGATAAAACTTCTGATGCGTTATCTAAAGTCGACTCTTGTTGCGGATACATAAATGAACTAGAAGCACCTAATAAACTCATTTTTTCAATTGGGATTGGCTCTTGTGGTACTAAATGTTTGATATCACTAAGAATTCTCATACATCCTTGGAACAATTCCATGTGATATGGGAAAGGTTCTAAATATAATTGAGATTCTGGTTGTGTTTCAATATGAACTTTTTCAAAAACCAGAAAATTTGCCAATTCTACCTCAATTTTTGTTAAATCGTAAACAATATCTTGTCCTTTTGCGATTGCCAGATTTCTTTGGCAATATGCAAGAATTTCGTCATCCCATTCAAAGCTTACAATATTTCCGGACCTAACATGATCAATACGCATAGATTGTAGGTAATATCCGTTAGGGGTGTTTGGTTGAGCCGAAGTCGCGGCAGTCAGTTCGACGTCAAAAGTTGGTTCATCTAAAAACTTGAGAGATCTACAAGTTCCGGGTGGAATTGCCACGACTTCTTGCAAGAAATTATTTTGTAAATTTACTAAATAGTCTAAAATTGCGCATAAGAAAATTCCCGTATCCTTCGGTTCCATTAGACCAAAAACAACTGGAAGTTCATAAGTCATGATTGGTTTGTCTTTTGGAAGCTCATGACATTGATATCTTCTAACATAATATATAACGGTATCCCACCCAAGTTTAAAGTCATCAAAGGCTTTCTTCAGGCTATTAAACATTTCACGATTTTCACCATCATTAGATTCCTGTTCTATAAATTGCCTGAAGGTCAAAACTCTTGCCTTCTGTCTTGATAAGTGATATCCAAGCTTGGAATGTAAAAGTTGCACAAATTTTACAATAGGCAAAAGGTGTCGAAGTAATTCTAATTGTCCAACGTATTTGAAAAATACTGATAAGAATGGATAATTCTTCTTGTTTTTTGCCACATCACTCATATAATAAGCACGGAAACTATCAAAGTTATTCACTCCAATCATTCTCCATAAACTTGGTAAATTTTCAATTCGATACTGTTTGTCCATCGCTAAAGTCTGATTGATTTCACCCTCAATAATATTAACCTTTTGACTTTTGGCCAAAGCTGCATTTAATTTCATACGATATTCTGCTTCTGTCTCGGTTATATTCTTAATTTTTGGCGAAATATAATCTCTATGGAATGTAACTTCCCAGTTATCGCGATCGGCAGGTGTGTTGATTGGTTGATTGGATGGAAGTTTTTCCGTCATGGAAGAAATTAACGAATGGAACATTAACGCCAATCTCTGGTTAATTATAATTTTGTTAGTTATTGTAGAAAATAAAATTTAAAAAATAATATACTATATTGTTATTATACCTCATGATTACAATTAAGAAGTTGTTTGAGAATTGTCCAATCGTTTCGAATATGATCCATACAATACCTTTCAGCATCTGATGCAGTTTGATTATTTCTTCGAAGGAAGTTAAGAGCAGGCTGAGGAGCAGACGCTCCAATAAGAACGTGAACAATTAAATGCAATATACGGTATGAAGTAGGTGGCAAAGATCTGACGCAATGAGTCAAAGTTGGATTAACAGGTTCTCCAATATATCCTGCTTGGTCATTTGTTGTTATTTGTGCAGTTGGCTGATTATCGAGTCTGGTGTTTCCTTCTGCAGGTTTATAAGATGCTCCACCAATCGTGTTTTTACAATTTGGACATATACCGGTCGTTACAGCTCCACCACAATTTGCGATAACATATTTCATACCACATTTACAGGCGTATCTTGTAACTCCCTCTGAGGCAGCAACTGCATTTAACACCAACGATTCTGAGTCAGAAATACATGCTATAATAAACAAATTCTGACAATTTTGTAAATTGTGCAGATACATAGCCAATTGAGACGAATTCGAATCAATTGAAGCATGAAAAGCGATTATATGTGCAATAACAGATTTTAAAAACAAATCATCATTGCTAATCTTTGCATTGGGAATTTGAAGTAAAGGAAACTTATTTGAAAGGATTTTTGTTGCGATCGTTTTGAATAATACCGGGAGTTTATTCATTCCAGTTAGCTCTTTTGTCAAAAAATCAGCTGATTGTATTTCTGCATGTTGCCATTCTCTTGAAGCCCTTAATGCATGAAGTCGTACAAAGAAAAGTCCCATTAAAGATAACCTTGCTGTTAAGGTGTCTTTCTGTTTTATATTTTGCATGAATAATTGAAATGGTGCTTTGTTACTTATACTATAGTAAGTCGAAAAGCTTCTTTCTGCCTCGTTATATTCAGGCAAACAACAATAAGGATTAATAGATAATCGATTTTCCCTTATATCTTCCCAATTTAAAGTTCCAAGCCAAGGTAAAAATTTTTTCTGAGCTTCACAAAATCGTCTAACATCATCAATTGAAAAATCTCTCTGACAGAGATTTCTTAAAAAGTAAATTTTAAGAGAATGAATCAAAGGATGAGCGAAATTCATACTAGCATTAACTTGATTGATTAAATCTTCGCTATTAAAATCGTCTTCTTCCATATTGTTATAAGCGATTGGTCTATTTTTATCTTCTTGAAGGAAACTATCCCAGAACCGATGAACAAATTCTTTAAGCAGAGCGATAGCGGTTATTTTTTGCAATGCTGATGCTCCTTGTGAATATAAGGATTCATAGGCGTACCCAAAGTAAGGCACTAATTCTTCTAATCGATCCAATTCATAATTATTAAGTAATATTTGTCCAATGACATCACAACATAATGTCGCCATGTTCGTATCCAAATCACTAAAACATTTGTTAATAGTATTTAACCGAGCAGATAGTCTTAAAGCTTCATTGGTATTTGTAAGTATGGTTTTAAATATACCATCATTTTCCTCATCTTCCGCGGCAAAGATCCTTTCAACAATTGCTCCCATTAATGGGAAAGGCTCACTTGAGAATAATTTTTTATAGAGACTTAGTCGAACATCGGATTCAATCGGAATTAAGGCAAGACATCTCATGATGAATGATCTTCTTGGTATTAAATTCTTTTCATTTTGTTCTAATTTATCTAACTTTTCAAGGACGGCGTTGACGAATCTCTCAGACAGAACTTCTTGTTTGTCAGACTTTAATCCAAGTTGAACGATTTCTCTTATACTATCTAAAGGTATTGTTTTTGTTGCAACTAGATCATTTACTATACGTAACAAATGTAGATCTTGCAGATTCTTCGCCTTCGCTACCTTATTACTGAGAGATAGTACTTTAGTTACATCATGTTGCCATCTATCAATCAAATGAGAATTTGCTGCGCCTCCCAAGTTTCCGCATATGCTCTGCAGCATTAAATTTGTTATTTCTCTAACAAGATATCTTTCTACACTCCCCCCAATAATATCATGACCTTGAGCTTCAATCTTTAGTACAATTGCTGGAGCCATTTGAGCTAATTGCAACAGTGCTAAAACCCCATTAGCATTTTTCCACCAATAAGAATGAAGAATAATTGGCTGATACACTTTATCGGCACCAATAAGTAACCTCAATATTAACGCTAAAATTTTTGTATTCTTATTTCCACAATTGTTTGATGCAATGATGGTAACAAAATCATTAAAATATAGATCAGGGACTCTTACAAGAGGGGAATCTCTCAATTGTGGAACTGATGTAAGAATATTGTTTTTGAAATCTTTCATATGGTCATCGATTACCCATTCATAAATTTCATTAGTAGTGTTATCAACTCTATCATCATCCTGCTGTATCAATGTTAACTCTTCTTCGTAATACCTTTTAAAATTATCAATTTGTTTCATAAAGTAAAATGAAAAAGGAAATTTAAGGTCATATAAACTTCCTGCTGGCATAATATACCCGTCGGGTTTTGGATCTGGTAAATCTTCAATTTTGACAATTTTTTTATCCATATAAATTTGTTGCCAAAATTTGCGTAATTCTTCCTCTTCGTCATTTAATTTGGCACAAGCGTCAATATAGAAAAATGTTTTAATTGCTGATAGTCTTTCTAAGGCACATAAAATTTTAGCTATTGGTTTCCTAACTAATGCTCTAATATGAGCCTGTAATGCCACAGAAAACGACGCGTATGGATATAAATTTTGTTTGCTTGACGCAACTTTATATTGCCAATCATTTGTAGATTTTTCTTCGATCCATTCTAACGTTTTTTCTTTCAAGCATTCAATAAGATTTGGACATTCCAAAGTTTTCTCGCTTAATATCCTATATTTTTATATAATTGTTTGGATTTAATACTTGTCTCGAAAACATAAAAAAAGGTTTTTTAACTTAAATAGAAACCAACTCTTACTTTATATGGTCGACAGACTTTTCGTTTGATGGATATTTCATGCACAATAAACACCACAACAATTCTTGTTTTAAAATTTTTTCGAATGGATAAGTGGAATTGATGATTTTAGACAATGATCCATCCAAAAGACTAGATAAAGGAATGTCGCTCCTTGACAATGTTTCCACAGTCACTTGTTTCCAACCGCACATAAAATTAAAGGATGCTAAAGTGGACTCTTGATCTCGATGAATATGAAGTAAGATGCACGCATGCTTCATGGATTTATTGTGTTCAAATTGATCTTTTTTTGCCTCGAATTCATTTCGGAAATGTTCGATGATAAATTTAGCTAGCTTAATGCATCCAGCATTAACGGTAGTTACATCGCATTGGAGAATTAACATATGATCGGTTGACTCTAGCCAGAAATGTTTGACCTATAAAATATAAATTTTCATATTAATTAAAATAATAATTTTCCTTTGAATATATTTTATGGACTCACCCGATTTGAAAGTTGAGCTTCGGTCTTAAAAGTCGATAATTTATCCACTTGACAACTTATAAGTTCTTGTAAAGAAGTCCTGACATCAGTATTTATGTTAGAGAATGTGTTGACAATTACCAAGTGTCCTTTATCCATCAATGGTTCTTGATTAAATAAATTACTAAAATAGTCGTAAAGACTATCATGATGTTGATGATGAAAATAAACACGTTTCCATCTTTCGACTTCATCAAATTCTAAAGCTGACTGTTCGGCTCTCACGATTCCATCAGAAGACGCTATTGCTATTAAACATTCCTTACACTTTTCTAGAATGTCTTCATCATCCTCAACTTCAGGATTATCCTTGGTAATGTCGATTACTAAACTTTGTAAAGTTTCATCCTTATCAAAACCGACGAATAGGTCTTTTTGTGTGAATCTATTACGTAATTGATTCACCTGTTGATTAACTCCAGTTAAAGTTGACATACGTCTTACCCAATCGCCTAAATTTTCTACCAATATTTTTTGCTTTTCATTAAGTGAATCGTGAATCGACATTTTCTGTTTTTCGAATCGATTAAGAAGCGGCGGATCGGCAGAAGCCAAATTCTTTTCATCCATGACAAGAATACATTTAAAGTTTGGTGACACGTAACTACAAAATATAAATGCCAAAATATTATTTAATTGAAATTTGAGACCTAATAAAAAAGTTAAATCGAATCAAAAATTCAAATTACATACAGCATAGGATTAGCATATGCCCCGAGAGCAACTCGTGTGAAATATTTGGCATTTTCTTTATTACCAACTACAATATAATTTTGATTCCATAAATCGTAAAGACTTCCTATTTAATATAAATTAATATTTTTTAATATTATTTATAATTTACCAAATAATTACAAATGAAATTAGTCAATATATAATTGAAAAATACCATAAATGATTTCCAAATCTGTTAGAATCAATGGTCTGCCGGCTTCAACGCACATCTAATAATGGATGATTATGTTCAGAAAATAGGAAATAGAAAATAGAAAAATTTTTTCACCAAAGAAATCAAATTATTACCATTATTCTACTCAAAACACTATAAGAATAATCATCTTGGTCATCAGGAAATTGTGATCCTAAAATCACGACAGGATCCAAGTTTTTCTTTCTTAATTGATAAGTTAATAAATTTACAATCGAATCACTTTTACCGATAACCATTAAATGACGCGCATCAGAATCATCTAAATTTGAATCGATTAGATGCTCAATTGGAATTGGTTTATAAAACCATGGATTGTGATTATTAAATGTTTTGAGAACATCTCCAAAGAATTCTTCGTATAATTTTTTATTATTGTCTGCTCCCCCAAAATTACGAGCTAATGCCATTTGAATATTCTCTGGTGTCATTTCGTCTAATGAAAGCCTTTTGACTAACGCATAATAATCTCGAAGGCCATGGAAATTAGGCAAATCCTGACCATGTTTTTCATAATCCGAATATGCTTTGGCTAATGGTTTTAAAGCGCCTCTTTGACTACGTCGAATAACTTTACTACTTAATAACCGTTCAGCAGTATCAATTAAATCATCTAAATCAAATTGTGGTCTGAAAGAAATAACATGGGAGATTAACAATTTATATTTCGCATAAAGTTTTCTGAGAAATAAATAATTACCTTTGAACAAGTAATGCACGACTACTTTTACTATTATCCAAGCGCCAATTTGATATTCCAACTACCGACACAGTGGGTCCTTTTGCTGGGTAGCTTGGTTCGAGCAAAGAGTGAAGTACTTTTAATGGATTGAAAGGACTTGTTTCAGCCAAGCCGACTAATAATTAAATTTTTTATTAATAAATAAAATAATAATGAATAGGTGTATAAACTGGAAAAACAACCTAAAAAGGGGAGAAAAATATGAACAAATAGGTTACCTTCATCGAGTAACACAACACTAATAACAGGAAATTGTTTGGAATTTGTTTCCTGATATTTATTGGCTTTATCAAATACTTTTATTATTCCATCAGAAGTCGAAGATGAAGAGCCTTGATGCGGGATCAAGTAAACTTGTGGTAAAGTTCTAAAGTATCGGTCATTTGAATCAGAACCACGTAAATTTGAGCTTATAAGACGAATTGCCAAAGATTTTGATGAACTTTTTTATAAAAAATTGAGTTAATAAAATTATTTAGTAAGAAAAAGTAAAAAGAAAAATAGGAGGTCAAAATAAACTTCATTACAAACCCAGGAGCTCCGATTAAAAATAAGGGAATCCTTGTTAAGATGCATACAATCATAACTAAAACATTCTCCAATAAAGCTTCATTTTTTGCTGTATTAGGTGGACATTGCATTCTACTAATGTAGTCTTCCTGCTCTTCACGAATAACTTTAGCAAACATATCCTCTCCCACATAAGCTTTGTGATTTTGTAATATTTCTCCCATTTCGCGACGATATTGTTTACGTAACTTTTGTTCATATAGTCGAGAATGGTAACAAAGACTAAGCGCTAAAATATAAGACCTGGTTCTTGCGGTCGGATTTCCAGATGGTGGATATTTATAACCCTTCACATAAACCGGGCGGTTGTCAAGAGATTTATAAAAGAATTTCACCAACGTTATAGCTCGCTTGACATCACGTAAACTAACACTATAGGGCTCCTCAACCTTCCGAATGAATTTCTGAGAAGCATATAAGAGCTCGGAAAATACTGGATGAGCCAAAGTTGCTAATTCTTTTTCGACCATAATTTGGATGTATTTGTATTCATCATCTGGTTTTAGAATACCATAGTCCCATACATAGTCCAAAATTTGATCAGGAAGTGGTTTAACTTGATAAACAAGACTGCTTTGTTCTTCGTATTTTTTAACCTTATTTGTCAAACCAGCTTGGCTTTGAGTTTTTGTACGAAGACGGTATGGGTTGCAGGCAGAGAACAAGCGAATATTTGGATGTATAAGTTTACCATCAAGCATTCGATGGGATATTAAATCTGCAAGTAAACCGATATGATTGCAAGTATTGATTTCATCAAAGAATAACCAAATCTCGCCTTTTTCTGCACGTTTCAAAGCATCTTTCATAAACATCATAATAATCTCTTCGTTAATTCCAGCATGGAGATTAAGCGCTTGAAATTGAACTTCAACCATCTTGGCTAAATAGGCGATTAAACTTGTCTAAAAAATAAATAAAAATTTAGACAAAATGATCCTAAAAAAAAAAGAGCTTTTTTATTTTTTATTTTTACCTTGCCACATCCCGCTTCACCACAAACAATAACCGGAATATTGGCACGCGCTCTCAAAAGAATTAGAGCCATCTTTATTAAATTATCACCGGATAAAGCATATTCTGGAAGTTCTAACTTTTCTGTCGATCTTCGTGCTAAATATTCTAATTTCGTGAAGAGAGCATTCGCTGACATTGTATTGTAATCATCTAATTCCCACTTTGTTTGATCCCCGATTACTTGACTTTTTAATAGAATCTTAACATTATCATGAACTTTTTTTCTGTCACGATATAAAGCTGATATTGTATCTGGAGTTTGGGAATTAAAAAATACTATAAGATGATTTGAATCGTCCCACTGAACGATCGTTCCAAGGCGAGCATTTCCATCTTCATCGTCATTCATAGATTCGAGTTGCGCTGCTTTTGTTTTAATAGATCTAGTTGCAAAATCTTTTGAAACTTCTATCAAAGTTCCAACAATTAAAGACCTAATGTTAGTTTCTTTTACCATTAATTTAAGATTATCTGCAGTAAAAAATTGGCTTGATGATAGTCGAACTAATTGATCCGCAAGAACATTAACAAATACTTCAACGAATCTAAATGAAGAAACATCCTCGGCATTTTTATTAAAGAAATATTTCGCAATAAGATTCTGACAACGTTCTGTCGGTAGCGGGTCTTTGATTGCTTTTTCGGTTCGGAAGATGATTTCTTTTGAATCTATCTCTTTGCGATCATAAAGGTTCAAATAATGACTAGTAACTTGAATTGGACTATTAATTTCTTGAGAAATCTTCAAATTTTTTATGTTCCATGTTAAATGATTGAATAATAGATATCCGGTCATAGGGAGAGAATTAAGTAAATGCTGTTCAGTAGTTGAGGCTACTTCGATAAATATATTTGTCGGTGTTCCTGAAGACGGAAGACAAGCAATATCCACATTTGTAGAAACTATGCCCAAAGTTAATAACTCAAATAAGAACATATTGACATCTTGAGGATGATCTGATGATACTATATTGATATGCAAACTTTCCATTGGTCGAAGCTTACATTCTTTGAATTGACGTACAAGCCTGCCAAACTCCATACCATCGCTTATTAGAAAGCTACGTGGAATTTTCTTTTTAGCGAAACTAGCTTCTTTAATCCATTCGGTTTTTCCTTGTCCAGATAAATCAGATGAAACACGTATAACATTTTGACATAATTCTCTATAAATCCCTCTCATTGTTTCGGTGTTTAAACCGTTAGTTGCATGGACATCTAAAGAGAATTGATCTAAAATATGATGATGCATTCCGGTTTCTCTACAACAAATAAGCGCTAAAAGATAATCATGAGATTCTCTCATTGACCTAATTTGATTAACTAAATTATATTGGAGCTCAAAGTCTAATAATTCTAAATTTGCGATACAGAATAAGTGATTTTCATATCCATTTTTTGAAGCAAAGAAACTTCTTTTAATGAAGATTGTAAGCTCCTCAATTGTGGTTGAAGAAGTGCATATCAAAAGTTGCCATGGCTCAGGATAAAAACCATGATTAGCATATAATGACATAATAATATTCGGAACTCGCGCTTTGTCCGAGCAAGCAGCAACGAATAATTTACCCTTTACAACGATGTCAGACATTACGCGTTGTCCAGAAGCTTTGAGTTTACGTGATTGTTTTGGAATATCTCTGAAAATTCTTATTAATACGTCACCGATCTCACCAAGAAGGTAAAGATACTCTTTGGATCCACGTGAAACTCCTTGTTTACGAGATGGTAATTGAGCTTTGCTGTTAACAAATCTAATCAATGTTTTGCATTCATCTTCATTTTCCTTATCTAATTTTTCTGATGTGAAATAATCATAAAATGCTAAAATGTGACGAGCAGGAAAGAATGTTAAATAATAACATCTTTCTTGTGCATGATCCACTATATTTTGCCTATAAAGTTGTGAAATAAAACCTCGTTAACTATTTATTTTTATTTATAATCAAATCAAATAAATAAATAAGAGAAATATTAAAATAAATTAATATATTTACCAGTTTTCCAGTTCATCCTTTAAAAATTTAAGGTATTCTTTCATGTTTTCTGTACCATATAATTTTTGTTCAAACATTCTATAACCAAAATGTCCCATTTGGATTAACACAGATACTACGTTAATTATTTCTTGAGCAATATCCACTTGAGCGACAAATTCATCCATAACATTTTTTGACATTTCCGCATCTTTATCATCAATTATATTGTTTACTGTAGTTTTTGGTTTGGCGATTAAAAGAGCTCGTCCACGTAAATCCAAAATCTCATTCAGATTATACATCACGTTAGTTTTAGAAGGATATTTTAAGGAGACTAAACATTTATCGTCCTTTGGGTCGCGTGTAAAAGTAAAAGCTCCATTGGTTACAGCATTCTTAATTTTTTCCTTTGTAACTTCACCACGGTTCGAGATGTTGTTGTACATATTTTGCAATGCCATGTTGCTATTATTACATAATGCAATCTTTTCTCCTAGAGTAGAGTTCTTCTTGATAACTTCTCGCAACGCTTCCAGAAAATCGGCGATGGTTTCCATTTTACTTTTATCCATAAGAGGAATTAAAAATTGTTTGACCTGAATAAGCGAAGAAACAGTATCCTCTTGAATCAATCTTTCATCTGAATGATCATCGACCCCATTAATCAAATTTTTAATATCATGTTGGGCAATCTTCCTTAAGAAACCCATAAAATCATCAGCACTTGATAATTCTCTTATTAATTTCCAACAATCATTATTAACATTGGAAAGGTTTCTATCAATGTAATCAAAAAAATTGTTTATTTGACCAAGCTTCATAGAGTCATCTTTTAAAATACGAATAGATTTCGACAACCAATCGTCTTCATTATGAGGTATTCTGAAAATTTCTACCACCTTTTCTAATTGTTCTAATCGCTCAATCCAGTGAGGAATTTTTGAAAGATGATCAAGAGTTTGTACAAATCTTTGGCTTTTATAGGATTTATAACCATCCATTAAATCGAGTTCAGCATTAACATTAGTAACGTTTTTCCAAAGCAAAGATGCATCTGAACATTTGAGTTTTTCCCATTCCTTAAGCTGTTTACACATGATGAGATATCTGTCAAAAACAGCTGGAATCAATTTTTGAGCTATATATTCTACACTTGTTGCAGCAGAATCTTCCCGGAGACAAGCTTCAAAGATATTCCTGAATGTTTGGGAATTGTTATATTTGTAGCAACGCCTTGCACTATCTAACGTTTTCTCATGGAAAGCCCAGTAATCAGATGTTAATACTTGTTTCAACTTAACCTTATGTGAATTTTGCATATGTTGTTGTACGTCCAAAATGTAATGATTTACATCTTTTACTTGAATTGACGAACAAAATCCACTATAAAATTTGAAAAGTATATCAAGTTGATGTTGATAATCCTTACAAAGTTTTCTAAGCTTAGCAATTTCTTCTCGAGAGACGATCACATCACCTAAAGTTTTCTTTTTGGCAACAGCTGCATCGAAATGTTGAAATAATTTATCATCAGGATATTCTAAAATTTGTTGCAACAATTTTATATCAATCATTTTTTCGAGAAGTAATCCCGCGAGTTCGTTGATAGAAATTTTAGTATTTTTGACAAATGAATTTGCATTAAGTTTTGAGACACTTCCACTAGCGCGTAATATAATATTCCAAAATCTAATTGCTTTTAAAGTAATTAAATAATACTCCGAATGGCTAGATGCTGTCGATTGACCTTGTAATCTAGTCATTATATGGTACAAAAGATCTTCACTAATCCTAACAATATTTAACATAATAAAATTAAAAAAAATTATTATGGAAAAAAAATTGATTACAGCAATCTTTGAAAAGGACTTACGAATTCGGAATTTCAAGAAATTTTCCTTTGCAATCGCAAATTATAAATATTTTATGTAGTAACTGATCATTAATTTGTTGAACGTTCTTATTTAATATTTCTTTTACCATGTCTAAAAATAATTTTTTGACATCATCTTGTTTTATTCTCACCATAAATTTTGTTGCAGCATAAATTCGAAGTTCGGAACATCCCTTAACTCTCTCGATAGCAATTTCTGTCAAATCTCGCCAAACATTGATCCTTTTACCAAGCAAAGGATACATGCGTTCTAATCGTTCAAATACTGCATAAATAAAATTACTTTCATTTGAAGTATTTGCCTCATTTGCCCCAAGCTTGGTCAAAAGAAGTGTAAACCAATTTACGCAAATGCTTGGTATCTTTTTCTTTTTGGTATCAGAAAAATCACTGCGAAACCAATCATCCAAAAGTTCCGGAAATATATTTAATAATTCCAAACTATGGGATTGTGATATCAACTCTAATGAGAGTATTATGTCATCATTACGCCAGTTAAGGTCATCATTCTGAAGAAGTCTTCGTATAGCCAAAACATTCTGATTGGTCCACTTTCTAACTGGGCTTTCGAGTAAAAATAAAGCGTGACTCCGGAAGACAACAGAAACGTCATCCCGATAACGTTTGTGTAGTTTCTTAAAATGTGACTCTAAAGAATGAGCATCGTCATGAGAAACATTATCCCGAACTCGATCAATAAACGACTTGAATATTTGTTTGTCCATTGCGCTATTATCATGTAAAAGAACCTCACTCAAAAGTCTAAATAGAGAGTCCATGTTGTGACATAATTGAATTAACCACTGTATAATAATAACAGAATATTAATATTATTAATAATTTTCGGAAAAAAAAAATTTTTTAAAAAAAAATTTTACCTTTGCAATTTTAACGTAATTTTCAAAATCAATGCCATCAATATAATGAGCAATATCTGCAACTCCTTTAATAAATTTTGCTAAAGTATTGTCATTAGTATACTTTAAAGCCCGTAAATTTTCAATGAAGGTATAATTAGGATCTACTTCAGCAGCAATTGTAAAAATTTTGAGCCAATGAAACTGCATCTTAAAAGCATTATGCTGGACTAAAGCTGTAACAGCGGTGTACATTTGATCTTTGGCGTCTGAAGGCAAGACTCCACTTTTATAGTTCTCAAGTGCATCAAGCAGTAATCCAGATTGAAGAGCATTTGGTAATTCATAATGTCCGTAAACCCCTTGTTGTCTTGGAATATGATATCCTAAGAGAAGGCATAAGAAAAGCCGTTTTTCTCTAGATCTGTCTTCAATACGATCGGCAATAAATCTGAGATTTGACGCGCGAATTGTAAGATCACTGTGACTATGTAATAAATGCTGATACTCCATAACTATTTCTTTAAGGTTATTATCTTTGATTGTATTATAAATATAATCTACGAAAGCAAAGTCGTTTATAGTAATTAAACGAAAGTCAAAATTACTGTTCCATATACAGAATTGGTGTTTTCTCGCAATATCTAATGTGCGATTGTCGCGATCGCCCATTCCTTCAAATACAATTCTTTCTTCTCTTCCACGAAGATAGGATTTAGATATATGAATGGCAAATTTATATTGGATATCATTGCTTTCTTCAAAATTTGATAACGAAATAGTAATTGGTTCAGATTGCCAATATGTCGGATTTTGAGGAAATGGCTGACGGAGTTTTACACTAGGTTTATCCCAATTTCCCAATTCTTTTCCATCACCAAGAAGTACGGGATTTCCGTATTTTTCAACATCTTTTGGTAAATGGACATGGAAAGTGACTTTTATTACTTTTATTTCGCTTTCGTCCTTGTAATTATTACCCGATAAAATATTTAAAACGTTAGTTAACGAAAAGTCACTTTTTTTCCCCTTATCATCGGTTCTGTGGTTTTGATTGCTATCTTCTTCAAGCAGTTTAAATTGGTTGTTTGTGTCGAATTCACCAGGCATATGAACATTACTGTAAAGTCGACCGACATCACCTGATCCTTTATTATCACCTGAATGCGAGCCATATTTTTTAACGGGCTCAGTGGACTTGGGTCCTTTCTTATAATTCAAGTTGTCATGTGGCCCTTGATATCTAGGATCTTCACGAAATTGCCTAGAATTTTCAACTTGATTCGCATATCCAAATCCTCGATTACTTTCATCATCTCGATTATTATTGGATCGTGAAGATGGTTGAGTATTTTCATCATCATTATCATAATCACTGTAAAGTCGACCGCCATTACCTGATCCTTTATTATCACCTGAATGTGAACCATCTTTTTTAACGGGCCCAGTAGATTTGGGTTCTTTCTTATAATTCAAGTTGTCTTGATAGATATTACTCTTTTTATCACGTTTATCCTCTCTAAGTTTCAAAGGATCTTCACGAAATTGACTAGGATTTTCATATAGATTAATTTCATCATCTCGATTATGATTGGACCGTGAAGATGATTGAGTATTTTCGTTGCGTTGCGACAATGTTTCTTCATCCAAATCTTCAGCATCATCATCATAATCATCATCATCATCATAATGTTTACGTGTTGAAATGATCGGTGTTTCAATTAATTTTTGAAATTCTTCATCCGTAACTGATTTAACTGGATTTTTTGATGCTGAATCTGAATTATCATCACCTTTTCTTTCTGTTGATCTGGTGTTACGGGTTGAAATGATCGGTGTTTCAATTAATTTTTGAAATTCTTCATCCGTAACTGATTTAACTTGATTTATTGATGCTGAATCTGAATTATCATCGTCTTTTCTTTCTGTTGGTCTTCTACCTGCAGTGCTATTTACGTCATCATTATCACTCTTCTGTATATGAGTTGGATTAATTGATACTTTGAATTCTACTTTTGATCCTGAATTCGAATTATCACCGCTCCTTCTTTTTGTTGATATTCTGCCTGTGCTTTTATCGTTATCGTCGCGTTGCGAATCAACGTCATTTTCATTATAACTAACCGAATCTGAACTCGAATTACCACCATCTTTTATTTCTGTTGATCTTCTACCTGTGATGTTATCGTTATCTGGTTGTGGATCATCATAATCAATGTCATGTTCATTGTATTTCTTCTGGATTTGTTGGATTAGCTGGTTTTGTGATTGAAATTCTTCATTCGTGACAGGGTTTTTTGATTCTAAACTCGAATGTTTTAATTCTGTTGATCCTTTTCCTGTGAAGTGACCGGGAGTGGAGCCTCGTTCAGGTCTTACAACTTGTATTTTTCTCGGTCTAGCATCTTGAGGTTTCGATAAAGAACTATGATTGTCGTTAAATGGATTGCCTGAATCAAATATACCAGACTCAGTAAATTGTTGTTCAGGTAAAGTATTTTCTTTATCAATGAATTTATTTGATGCATTCCTAGTTTCAGATTCATCTTTATGTACAAGTGCACCATTATCATCCTTAGGTTGCGTTTTATTTGTTAAATTATCGTTAATAGGCTCGTCGTATTCTTTAAAAGGCACTTGCCCGGTTTGTTTGATATTATTTCCGGACAATTTTAAATTGTCCGAGTTGGCATTATCTTCAAGATCAATATTATGATTCTCTTCACCGTTAAGATCATTAGTTCCTTCCTCAGTTAAAATGTTGGTTTGACCAACATGCGTTTGAGTTAAAGTAAGATGGTCTTCCTTTTCATGATGAACCTTATTGACTGAGCCTTCTCCAGATTGATTTTGCAATTCAACTTGGTCGGTATAAATCGTAGCAGGAAGTACATCGGCATTCTCATCATGATTTCCAACGTTTTCACTGTTGATATCACTACCCTTTCCATTGGATTTAGTTTTGATTTCTTCCTCTTCTTCATCGTTACTTAATGTTTCAATATTTTCTACTTCTTTATCTTCTACGGTAGAGTTGATATCTAGATTAGAAGCTTCATCTTGTTTATTACCATCAGAAACTCCAGCTGGTAAATTATCTACAAGAATGGGAGCTTCATTTTCAAGTACAGGAATTTGAATTGTATTATTAATAATATCATCGGTTATCTCTTCACTATCAGTCACGTTCTCCCCCTCCTTATTAACTACTACAATATTTTCTTCAGCATCGGAATGTGAAATTTTTACAGGAGAATCTTTATCCGAAGACTCTTCCCCACTTTCGGAGGTGGACGAGGTTCTAATTATTTCAGTTGTTACAATTTTATTTTCATTAATAATTGTTATTTGCTTGTTGGGGTTTTCTTCAGAGGGTTCCATTTTTTTGATTAACAATAATAAAGAAAAAGAAAAAAATTTTCTATTTTCTCTATATTACAAATAGTTTCCGTAAAATAAAATATATATATAAAAAAAAAAAAAACCCTCAAGGCAAGAATTAGTCAATCACGAACGTGACCAGGTATTTTATTTTTCTTTTTGGAAAGGTTTAAAAAGAGTAAGAAATTCAGCCGGACCTGTTTTATATGAAAAATCCGGAAAAACCTATACAAGAGCACCTGTTATCAGATATGATTCAATAAGGAATTTTTCGGATTATTGCCCTATTGATGATAAATTGGATTTCAGTTGTCTTTGTTTTTTTTATCTCATTTTTTCCTTTATTGTTAAGGTGACTTGTTTGGTTGGACTTAATTAAAACAAATTAAGCGATCATTTGATTATTACTACGTTTTTGTTTACAAGAAAGGAAATTTATTGTTCCGCAGCAAACGTAAAAAAGTTGGATAAAAATTCACTCTTATTGATTGCAAACAGTGTAGTAATTATAAGTATAAGCCAAAATCTTTTGTTCTAAAGAGTTACAGACAAACAAACTTCGCCGGGATCTCCAAATGTAATAGCGGCCAGTTTTACGTTACAGTAAATCCTTTCACATCATCTAACCCTTATTTTAAAAAGGATGTATCAGCCAATCATATAACATTGATGTAATTGAATCAACATACCATTTTGCAATGGTGTCTTTTCGTTTTTCTTACTTCCGAGCAAAATACTTATTAGTGAACTTCAAGTTCTATTGAACGTGGTATTTCACATTCATTACAAAGTGCTGTCAAAGAAAATTTGATTTATATTTATTTTATTGGAGACGAATTTCAGTTCAACAATCGAATAGATTTGTGTCAAGAAAAAAAAAAAATAATAATTATTTAGAATCGTGAAAATTCATGTAACATGGGATAGCAAATAAAAAGAATTAAATATATAACTCAGATTGAGCCAACAACCATGTTAACCAAAAATGTCGCGTATTCCTGTTCTGATCTTAAGATAATTTTGTTCCAATCTTGAAAATCCTAAAATGATTGGTATAGTTATACATATTATCCTTAATGGCCAAATTTGCTTGCTGATTTATTATAAACACTAAAATTATCTTCCGATTTACTTTTAAAATTAATAAAATTAATAAGAATATTTAATTTATATTTTATATATAATAATAATATCATTTTTAAGCTTTTTTTAAAATTTGTCAAAAAAATTTATCTACTAAACAATTTAAATATAAAAAATATAGTAACATAAAAAGTAAATATAATAATTATATAATTCTCTTTCAAAAGTATTTAGTTTTGATTTTTATAATTTTTTAAAATTATATATAATAAATTTAGCTGAAATTTTTCCAAATAAAAGTATTAATTTATATTTATATAATATAATTAGAAAATATAAATATTTGCTCTTTTATAAAATATATTAAATTAAATGAATTTTAAATACATTTTTTTACATGAATTTTACCTATATAAAAAAAAGAAATACAGTATATACCTTTTGAATATAATCAAATTATCTAAAACTAAAAAAAATATTTAATAATTAGTAATAAATTTAAAATTCCTAAATTAACAATTAAGTAATATAATAAACCATTATACAAACAAATTTTCATAGTAGTACTTATAAAAAGCAAATTAATTATTTATATGTAATTTATAATAATGATTAATATCAATTACAAAATATTTATCATCTTATACTTATAAAAATTTAACAAAAGTTTAAAAAAATTTAAAATAAAAAAATTTCTAAAAAAAATATTCTTTGAAAATTCTTTACCATTATTCAAGTATTATTATATCTAAATCTTTTTAACTGAATCTAATAATTATAATGATGTATTTATTATAAAGATCTATTAGTTCAAAAATAGAAAACAATTATATAAACTGATAAATTAAAATTTATTCTTTTTAAAATAAAAGATTTTACCAAGTTTTAAGAAAAGCTAATGCATACTTTAATATTAAAAATATATATTTTTATTTTTTTAATTAAATATGAAGATGATAGTATAATAATATAGAGTTGTTTTTCTGAAAAAAATTATGATCATTGATTAAAGTAAATAAAAAAAATAAATAATTTTAATTATATTCAGATTTTAAATGATCATTTGTTATTATTGATTTATTCTCAATTTTACAAAAGGTTATATGTATTTCAAGATAATAATGCTTCTATACATATTACTAAAATTGGATTATTAAAAAAAATTAAAGTTTTATCAGATTAGTCTTCTTAATTTTTAGATTTTAATCCAATAAAAAATTTATAAAATAATTTAAATGAAATATAATAATATTATTTCTTATCAAAGAACTTGAAATTATTTATAAAAAGAATGGAGAAAGAAAAATTTTATTTAAAATTTATAATAGTAATTATTAACTTAAATAGTAATAAATATAATTATATATATTATAAATCATATAAAATATAAATGTATAAAATAAATAAAATAATAATTAATGAAAATCATTAGAACATCTAAAATATATTAAATCATTATTAATATAAGTTTATCAGTTGATTAAATATGTAAAAATAAAAATAAAATATACAATAAAAAAATATTAAACAAAGTTATGAAAATTATTATTTTCTTTTCTGTCAATTTTATTATAAATATAAAAAAAAACATAGTTGATACCAATTCACCTACAGAAGAAATATAAGATGTTTTAAAAGTATTGCTGTAGTTTTTTAATAGACGAACTAAAAAAAAAAGTGAGAGATAATTGAAGCCATCCATCTCAAACAAAAATAATGAAAAAAATAAGAATTTTATGTTAATAATAATTTAAATTGATTATTAAAAAGAAATATACTTTAATTTTTCGCTATTATCATATGGGAGGTTTGCTAGGAAAATGGGCTCTGAAAATTTTTTATTAAAATTTAATTTTTATTGCATTTTAATTTTTGATAATGTTAGATTAAAATGATTAAAATGCAATAAATATTAAAATTTTAATAAAAAATGCTCAGAGCCCCATTTTCCTAGTAAACCTCCCATATAGTGAATGAATCCTTATTCGCAAAAAATTGTTTCTTCATAGTTATTATATTTAAACTGCGGCTCACAAAGCAAAATCTTCATAAATCAATTTTTACATAAAAACTTCTTGAATAACTACGTTAACTCTATATTCAAAGAATTATTTTCTTAATTTACATTTATGTTTGTTAAGTTATAAACTTCTTAACAAGGCGTTCAACTACTCGATAACAAAATTAATTTAAATAAAGCAAGTTTTGATACAATTCTGACAAGGCTAATTCAAGTACAACATTAATTTAATTTAAATAAAATGTTGGGGACTGTTGATATCTTGCTGGGATGTACATTATGTATTTCCTGTGAAATCTCTTGCGTGATATCGTATTCATAAAATAAATTATCATTTTCAAAGTATTTGCTATCTCCAACATAGGTTTGGTTCGTTTGGTTCATATTTTCACCAGGATTTGATTCCGTTTCATGTTTAGGAAGTTGATTTTCAGAAAAGCGTGAAGGTGGTCATTTTCAAGAATTTCTTTTTGATTGATAGATAATGAAGGTTTAAATTTTCAACACCAATTTCTATGCCAAAAATTACTTTATTTAATATATTTGCGACTAAAGGTTGTGAAAATAATTTACAAGTAACGAAATATCTTGCTTCAAAAATTGGTAAAAAAAAAAAAATAATGATCGAAATCATTCGAGGGAATTAAATCTTGTGAATTCAATAGAAATGTTATATGAAAAGTCTCATTTTTAGAGTAAGTTTTTTTGAATTTCACGTGACATAATAGGTAGATATTTTATTCAAAGGTAACGAACGTATTATTTGAAAATGTTTATTTAGATGTAGATCTTTCTCGTTTTCTAGTAAAACATAATTCAAAAATGGAATAACATGGTGTAATATGTAAGTGTAACCATCACTTTTTTATAATAAAAATATAATCTTTACGCATTATCTTAATTTGCCTGGTCTAATGAAAAATATATTTATTCTTTTTATCTTAATATTTTGGAACTCGGGTTATCTGGTAATCTCAATGATCATCAAGCGTTAGTTTTTGTGATAAATAATTAAACAACTAAAGATGACATTATCGAAAGCGACGCAATTTCATCCAAGAATAGAAACGAAAGAAGGGCGTGTTGTGATGTGACTACGCATGTGGGAATTTCCTCTCGACAGTTTATTTAAAGGTGCATAAAGAAAATGTAATAAATACGTTTAGTTATTTATGAATCTATTTGTCAAATCATCTCAGAATTTCTTCTTTTATTGTGTGAACCAACCTGACCTTGATATAAAACATTTTTAGATGAATTTTATATCTGAGATGAGAAAAAGGGCGAAATATTTAACGCCAAAAGTTTATTTCGATTTCTTCTAGTAATAATACAAAGCACTTTTACATTTGATTCACGAGCATGTCAAATTCTTTTTCTTTCAAATATATATTTATTTTAAAGACATGTTTTCATTATCTTATGATTGCAAAACGTTATCATGGTTTTATAAATATAAGTGAAACATTTATTCTAAAGCACTAATAAATTAAATATTTATATATGTTGCCGATTTGCCTCAGATGCCGACGGGATACTAAATAAAGATGATCATCAGTAATGCTGCCCAGACATTATAAAAATGGGCCGGTAATTTAGGCCAATTGACATCGGAGGCAAATCGACACCTGACGCACAACATATACAACAAGCTCGATCCGCATCGAATGAGCAGTAATAATATTGATAGCATAATTTATATTTATATAAAATTGACTACATTTAATTATAAAGATAATAAGTTTTATAATAGAATATAAATATTAGTACAAATAACTTTATTATTTTTGGTATTTTATTTTTTGAATGCTTTATTATTTTTTATTTATTTGGTAATTTAATTAATTTTCTTAATAAAATAAATAGATAGATCATTAATAGACAATTCAAATCACATTTTTAATTTATCTAAGTTTGTTATTTGGTCAAAATTCATAATAGACGCTTTGCAGTAGGGATGTTAAACGGTCCTAAACGGTCCTAAAAGTCCCAATAAATTTGCCAGTTCTAGAGAAGACTTTTATTTTACTGGCGTTATATTATACTTTCTAATGATAATTTGCTAATCGAATATTTATTAAAAATATATATTAAACTTATGCGGGAACCCAGAATCTTAATTTTTGAAACTTGGGACCCGGTCCTAAGGACCG
>CAMKVN010000216.1:0-35734 GCA_946474995.1 Funneliformis geosporum
AAAAAATCGATAGGTTTAATAATAAAAATTTATGTTAAAAATTAATTAAAATTGTTTAAAATTGCAGGCAAATTTGCTTGCAATTTTTTACCATTAAAGGGATACTGTAGTTGAAAAAAAATTTATCAACAAATTTCTAAATTTTTTTGAAAACTTTAAAAAATAGAGGTATAAATCAAAAATCAGCAATTATTCAACTTCTTGAATTTGAAAATTGAAAACTTTATTATACTACACATAATATTTCTCAAACTTATTCTAAAATAGAAAATCTCTAAATTCAAGTTAATATTAAGTTTAAATATGATAAATGTTTAAAAAATATATATAATTTTTTTTTGTCTTTTATTAATTTTATTAACTAAAATTATAAAATATATGCTTATTTTATATAAAAATGAAAATAAATAAACCCAATACTACAAATGTTACTATCGGCATCTTTATCATATTTATTTTTCCATTTTACAAACATTTTTTCATATTTATATTTGTTAGAAGTTTTCTTGGATTTTAAAGTA
Organism: Funneliformis geosporum; assembly: GCA_946474995.1. NCBI lineage: Eukaryota > Fungi > Glomeromycota > Glomeromycetes > Glomerales > Glomeraceae > Funneliformis > Funneliformis geosporum. The sequence goes on from CAMKVN010000216.1 coordinate 522, forward strand.
ACTGTGTTAAGTTTTTTAGTAATAGCTATTCTATTGTTAAAGAACTAATTTCAGATTTTTGGTCTAATACATATGACAAGGTTTGTTCTGGTCGTACGGTTGTCCGTCGATGAGTTTGCATCGGTTGGTCGAAATTTCTTAATTTTAACGAATTTACAAAGGGGCTTGCCAGAAAGTTCACATTACAAGTAATTAATCAATTATAAATTAGGTTAGAGATAACACGACATACAAGCAAAAGCATAATTTATTGTACAAAATAATAGTAAAATACATCAAATTTTTTTTTTTAAAATTTAAAAAAAAAATATTTCACTCTTCTTGATATTTAGGAGGAGGAGGATGCAAAGTATAATCATCATCATAATCTAGCAAATCATTCTTAGAATCTTTACTACCAAATTCATCGTCACTTACACTAACTCTACTTAACCTACTACCATCTCTTTCCAACATCGATCGAGAATCAAATTCAAAGGCGTAACCCATATTAAAATTATCCGGATCTATGGTATATAATTCATTCTCCTCAATAGGTTGAATTCTTAAAGTGTAATCACCTTCTTCAATCAACAAAATACGTTTTGTTTTACCGCGTTTAGTAAGAGCGGTTGTTTCGGTAATCCTACCACTATAAACACTTTCTAATTGACTTTTAATATTCTCATTAACATGTATCATTGGTATAATTAATTCTTTCGTTGTTGATGGATGTCCAAATTTAAGGTGAAGATCTTCTTGTTTGCGTTTTCCTTTATCAAACCTTCCGGTTCTTTCCGTATCTGGTATATAATATCTCGTTGATTTATCAAAGGTCCTCGAACAAAATACCTTCAAGATTAATGTAAGGAAGATCAAAGGTATGACCACTAAAGATTGTATATGTGCTCCTTTTATATTCATCACTCCAATCATTGTAAATTGCCAAAATATAATGGCAAGTATAAGTCGATTAAACACGGGTTTCCAAAAGGTTCCTCCCGTTTCAACCCTTGTAACAAACACATACCTAAAAAAAAAAAAAAGGTATAAAGAAGGTGAAAAAACTTTTAAAAGTTAAGTTTTATCTTTTTTTTTTTTTAAAGGAATCGGAACTTCCCTTCAACGTATCATTTAATTACTTACATTAATTGATAACGATAAACGATATAAGCCAAATAAAAATAAACATAACAAAATAATAAAATTAAGGGAGCTATCACACTATAAAGCATGGCTATGGTAAAAAAAAACAAATGAATATTATAATAAACGGGATAATCGAATTCCGGTGGTATGATTAATTCTTTTAAATTCCTTGGGGTGGGACTTAGGATTTTCTTTTGAAACCAAACGTAAACCAATTTAACGAATTGAGCCAAGTCCCATATGGCAAATAGACCTCTCAAAGAAATGTAATTTATCCAAAAAAATGATACTTTGATAGCTGATTCCGCTATCTCATCTAAAATCGCTGGATTAAATATAACCTTTGTTAAATCCCCTACATTTAAATAACCCGCATCTATCGATGCTTTAATCTTGGTGGCTATATCCAATAAGGTTGATGATATCGTATATATGATTAAATTATTTATAAAGAAGAATAAATATAGTTTTCCAAGGACGGACCTTTCTGATTCCGAATATGTCGTTATTCCTTGTTTACTTGTTAAAACTCTTAGTATGGCTGGTAACATTAGAACGAACAAGGTTAATATCATTGGTGTCATCCATGATTCAATGAGTCCTGTTATAAAGTTGTTATTAAAAATACTTTGTAAAAATGGAAAGATTTTCACAAGATTTTCAATATTTGCTGCGGTTATAACAAAACCCAATGGGATCAACCATAAAAAACAAAGGGAAATGAAAACTATACGCCCAATCCATCTTTGAGTACTTCTAAATGCTGGTGACAAGGAGAGGTTACTCCAAATGATATCTTGAGGCATTGGTGCAAGTTGAACTGATGGTGCGAGTATTGATGATGGTTTTACACCACCGGAGGGGACGCTATCCAATTGTTTCACTACGGAATGCGCGTCATGAATCGTTTCGAAAGAAATGAACCCATAATTCAAAGTTTTCTTCTCGTCTAAACTTTTCTCTCTTAATTTGGTAATTCTTGCTTCATTCTCTTCAATTCTACGAGTATAATATTCAATGCTATCAATCTTACGTCCATAGATTACATGTTTACGATGCTTTGGTCTCTTATGTGTATCAAGATCTGGTACTACATTGAACAAAGAGTCACATTAGAATTGAGGAAACAAAAGAAAAACCGGTTTTGCTGTCATAATTACCCTTCAAGTACTTGATCAAGGCTCGCTCTAAATCGCGTACATCTTCTTCTCTCTCAATAACTAATTCGGGTAATTCTCCAACGTCTCTCGCTATAGCCGATTCAGAAATCGGAAATTTGACCTTGATTAATTCCATGAATTCTATCAACCCTTGATCTGATTGCTTTGATTTTGGCACCCCCGTTATTAATAAAGTTTTTGAATGTAAAGATCTACGATATCCTTCTGATTTAAAATAACCCATTCTCAACCTACGATACTCCGAATATTCCAAATATAAAAACACATACATGATACATGAGAATAACCATGTAAATACTGAATGTGTCCAAAACCAATTCGGCTAAAAAAAAAGATTTTTTAGAAAATAAAATAATGTTTAACGTGGAATTCAAATATATATACATATATATATATATTATAAAATCTAACCTGTATAATATAAGAGATGCTTAACATTTGCAAAGGGTTACTTTTATTTGGTATCTCATAATTATTATCATGATAAGTACTATAAATGTTAATAGGCATGATGACGCAGATTCCAAATATTAACAAGCATAAAAAAGCGTTCTTGCATAATTTAATAAATCTTAAGAACATAACAGCGTCCAACCCGATTTTTCTTATTAACAAGGATTCATCTGCTTCCAAAACTGGTTTGACCCATCCCCATAATTTATTCTCTTCAATAATTGGTGGTTGTTTATCTGACGATGCAAATTGTTTCGGTGAATAAACTATACCATTCCTTGGCCTTAAAAAACTAAATAGTACGAGCGTACCAAGACCTAAACCAAGATTTATTGCAAGTTGAGATACCTCCCCAATAAGGGATATCTTTATCGATAGACTCTCGAGGGGAACGATACTCACACTCATAACTATTATTTCTTCTTTTTTATGATAGGTTTATCCTTGAATTCAAAGTGAAGGAATCGAAAAAAAAGAGGAATCCCAAAGTGAGTTGGAGAATTATAGATGAGTCATAGAATTTTTTAGTCTTATAATAATTAATTCTCGAAAGGAAGGGAAAAGTAGATATAATAATTTAATATTTAATGCACCAATGTCATTATTATTATTTTTTTTTTTGTCGTGATGATAATTTTTTTTTTTGATTTATGATTTCCTTTGAGTAACAACAGCAACGAAGGCGGATGCAATGAGAAAATTCGTCCTTTCTTTGCTAAACCAAGTACTAAACCTCGGCTTGAAAGTTATTTAGCTTAATTTATTTGAGGCAGTGTTGGGGCTTAGCAAAACAAGGCTGTGATAAAATTTTTATAAATCCCACGTTGATTTGTCTTACGGCAATGGCTTGAATATGATAATTTACCTCACGAATATAATGAAGAAATATTTGGAATATTAAAAATAATCCCTGGCGTAGTAAACAGAATTCTTTACCTTTGTGTCAAATTAATATGCCCTATTGAAATATATTTTATATATATTTAATTATTTGTTTATTTAAATATCATTTATTATTAAATGTATATATTATCAATATATGTGATTACAAAAATTATGAATGAATTCGAAAGCTCAAAAAAAAAATTTTTTTTTTCCAACACAATCATCCGTAAGTAAAAACAATTTATCAAAGGGCCAAAGCTCCAATTTAGTATATCGGCATAATGGCGTTTATACTCTGACAGGTCTTAATAAAGAACACATGGAAATAGCAACGACCCGAAGAAATGGTTAACGATCACGTAAATATATTTTTTTTATTTAAAAAAATTTTTTTTTTTGATCCGACACAGCCACAGATCAAGTATTAACTCCCGTAATATTTGTAATGTTTATTACGTTTTAGTCACAATCTTTTTATTTATCAAATTTTCTGCTTTACATATGTCCTTATTAGTAAATTGTATAATAATTGATGGTTTTCAAGAAAATCGTAGGTAGTCTTTTTTGAATCGCATTCCAACATTTCTAGTAACATTCAAGGATATAATTCACGTATTAAAAATGTTTGTCTCTTTATTATAAACAATATTCTTCTAGAACTTGTTGTATCACAGGAATTAAACAATAAAAATGTTCCGAAATTATGATTAAGAATACAATTACAATCCTATCCATAAATTATTTATTCTATTTACATTAATACTTAGTTATACAAGTGAATCAAAAAATTATAATATTTCTGATAAATTAATCTAAGGAAGTTTTATAGATTTTAGTAAATAACCCTCTTTTTAAAAAAAGAATAAAAATAAAATAATAATAAAAAAGCTTTTTAGAAACTTACCGGTACCTCGGGCATTTTAATTTTATGAAAACTTTCAATCGAACGTAAATTGCCCATATCGTTGGCTTTTGATGTTACAAACGATATTGAAACACCTTGACGACTACTTCCCGATGCAGTCACGATAGCAATGCTATTTTATTTTCCAAAAATAAGATAAATATAATGAAATTTTTTTTTTTTTGAAAGATAAAAAGAAATCATTCTCACCGTTTCCCATATTCTTCAGGTTTGGAGGGTAATTCAAAATTTATCAGCAGTTGAACTGATTGTTCAACGTCTACCCCTTTTGTTATTAAATCTGTTGTAATAAGTATGTTGTCCTTATTCAACCTAAATTTATCCAATATTAAGTTTCTTTGTGAACTACCCACTTCTCCATGCTAAAAATGATAAGATTACTCCTGAGAAACCTTCCAACCTTCCAAAAAAGAATTCACTTTTTTTTTTTTAAAAAAAAAAAGATAAAATATACATACCAGAGCAACGGCATGGAAGTTCCTTGCACATAATTTATAACATAGAGAATCCTTGGTGCTATCTTTATTACAATAAATTATTATTTTTGAAGTTTTCATACCATCCAATAAATCACTTAGAGCTTCAAATTTCCAATCACTCCTTTCAACAGCAATATATAAATAATAATGACGTATCCCCTGTAGCACTTGATCTTGTTTTTTAACAAGTATTCTAACAGGTTCGCGCATTCGTAAAGGTGTGGTTAATTCCATTATTTCAGCATTAACATTTCCGCAAAATATGACGGTTTGAACTATAGTCTTTATAGGAAAATTTCTTCTCAATTCCATTGCTTGATCTTTAAATCCTTGTTCCAATTGAACGTCAGCATCATCAATAATAAATATTTTTAAACATGATAAATCTATTGCATCCAAATGCACCAAGTCACACATTCGATTTGGTGTTCCTATTATTATATGAGGTCTTTTTTGCACCTTTTTCACATCATCCCCAATATTACCTCCACTTATACAAAGCAAACATTCTAAATCACGCATTGATGTTGATAATCCCATTATTAATCTATATACATGTCCCGCCGTTTCATTCGTTGGCGTTATAATTAATGCTTGCGTCCTTATTGATTGTAATTCCATATTTTGTAAGATTGGTATACAATATGTAGAATATTTATCTTGTCCCGTTTTTGCTTGTGCAATAATATCTTGTCCCTTTAATAATAAAGGGATCCCTCGTTGCTGTACTGATGAAGGTCGATCAAGCCTAAAAACGTATGATAATTTTGTTTATTTAGAAAAAAAAAAGATGAAAATCTAATAAAATAAAAAGATAAAATTAATTTAGAATTCTACCCATAATCCAAAATTCCACGAAGTAATTCTGGTCTTAGTCTCATATTCTCAAACTTTTCAATCACCTCATCAACTTCTTTATCAACATACTATAAAAGGATAAAAAAAAAATTCGAAATAAATAAATAAAAAAGATTATTTAAATTGCAGTTTGAATACTTCAAAACATACTTTACTTCTTTCCTGTCTAGGAGCTATGATTCGTGGTATTGGAGGTGGATGATTTGAATTCCGATAAGGATCATGATTCCATCTTGGAATTCTTTGAATCGGAGGTTGAAAAGCAATAAAATTACTATTTCTTTGAGAAATTAATTGAGCTACACTGGTAGTCAAGGTAGCAATTTGTAAAGATAAATTTCCAATTGTATCGGAGGAATCTTTGTGATACGTTCTTATGCTAGTGCTTCTTTTTATTTCAGTTTGCTGTAAATCCACTTGGTGAAGCAGGTTATTTGATTTTTGACCATTTAATGAAGAAGAAGTAGTCTGTGGTGGTTGGTTTATTAATACTGTTATATTATCATTTAATATGAAAATCTGTTTTGTAAGATCTAATAAAACGTTTTCTATCCTAGTTATACCAGCCGCTACATCTTCTAATGATGATTTCACAACCATAGATTCATCAACGAAAGATGAATTTCCTCCATTATTACCATATAAATTACTTTTTGATGAATGAATTGAACTCTTTTCATTATTTGATGATGCCATGTTTTTTTCTTTAAAAAAAAAAAAAAGAAAAAAGAAAAAAGAAAAATTTTTAAAAAGGAGAAGTGTAAAAATAAAAATTGTGGAGCAAAAACTCCTTAAGTGAATCACCACCTGACAAAAAAAATTTGTGAAACGGCATTTGTAATAAACGGGTGTAAATCGTTTCACGAAATTGGAAATATAGATCTGCTATTATTAATAAAAATATTCTATTTAACCATATATTTCTTCTTGCACAAGTTTTCTACTAGCATTTATATGATGAGCATTTTTATCAATTGTTAACCTCATAAGAATTTGCGCATATGAAAAACATTGATCTCCGGTATTTTTTGCAAATAATTTTCCATTCCGTCAAGAAATATAACTTACACTGTTGCTTTGAATTCATTAATCTACGGAAATAATAAGATTATACTGACTATTTAATCCACGTATCGTAGTTAAATGACACCTTTAGGTTTTCCTACTAAAGTACAAGGACGATTATGATAAAAGAATTGAAGTGCGTCAATAACATTATATTCATTAATGTTTATTCCTGTAATGGCTCCGGGTTTATTATTTCAGTATCATCTGAAGAGTGATTTCCATGATTTCCATCCGGAAATGTGTCTCTACCATGAACTCCAAACCATAAATAAAGTTCCAACGGAAGAAGATTCGGCGATTGTAGGTATAATAATTTTTTATCTAATGCAAAAGGCATGCTTATAAATTTTCATAAATTCTGCATTTGATTCATTAAATAATCTACGCTTTGTTCTATCGCATGTATAAAAAGTTTTATTTACTAATTCAACGGGCTCATAACTAATCGACCTTTTCGTAAGAATATATATGACTTCTCCAAATGTCCATCTAACCCTCTCTCTGTCTTGATGGTGATAAGTTGTTATAAATAAAAAATTCTTTAGTAAATTGCATTTTCTTTTGTTCGTAATTTCGTCGATTTAAAATATTATATTGATTCCTTCTAAAAAATGCTCTTCTTTTCATCAAATTGATACTTTTTCGAGTTCTTTTATGTATTTCAATAATTAAATTTCCAAAAATTTATTATAAGTACGTATGTGAATAATAGCTCTTTAAAAAAGATCACAAGAAGCAAACAGAACAATGTCATCAAAATTTAAATCTGTCTCGTATAATTTAAATAAAGAATAACAGTTTCTTGTTGGTTTTTAATTTTAATCTTTTTTTTAAAAATTACTACGCAACGATTTTAAACCTTAATTCACCATTTTGTTGGGTGATGCAATACTTTTGAAACTATATATTTGGTGGTAATCACAAAAATCTTAATTCTTGCCGAAAATTAAATTTCGGCCCGAGTTAAGATTAATTATTTTAAGCTTGGAGCAAAAAAATTTATCAAAAAAATAAACGTGTAATAAAACTTCATCTTCAACGGAACTTTTAAATGGATTGGATTTGTACTTGAGTGACACTAATTTTCTTCTTTCATGGTTCTAATCAAAAGAACCTTCATTCTTTGTATAAGTATTTTTTTTTATAATTTACGTTCAACTTTAACACGAATAATATTTGTTATTGTATGAGGAATTAGTTCGACAAACATTCCAATGATATTTTCGATTTTGAATAGACATCTGCTTTTCCATGTTCTGTGCCATCTTCATCATTTTTAATAATTACGTTGAAAAAATCTTGAGGCGTTATCATCATATCTTATAATTACAGTATTTATTATTATAAAATTATAATTACCTAAAATGTTTTATTCAAAAATTCCACGCTTTGAAGGAAATGTGAAAAATTAAATTTTGTGATACATAAATTATCTTTTTCGAAATTTCGAATAAGAAAATGTATTCGAAAATCACGCTCATCTTTCATTTGCAATTTCAGTATTATTATTATTATTTTTTTTTTGCTCTTTTTTTGCAAGTATTAAGAGAATAATATTAAATATAACGAAAATATGGGTGAAAGTTAAATTTTGAAACATCACATTTATCCAGGCATTTGTTAGACCCCAAAAATAGAAAATCAGTGACTAATTTAAATCATTCTGTAAACGCGATCTTTCTATAAACGTATCTTTACAAAAACAATATCACATTTACATTTCTCCTTGAAAGAGAAAAGAAGTTGAGGAAAAAAAATTCAAATCAATATAAAAGGAATAATATTTCAATTTTTTTTTTTTGATAAAAAAAAAAGCAAGCCTTTATTTTTCTTTCCTAATTGTTTTTAACGCTTCTATAATTCTCTTGGCAACGATTTCGTTCCAGGATATATAGAAAGAGATTGTAATAAAAATGCGCATAAAATTTTTAGCTTTAATATTGCTGGCAATACTGAATTATAATACATTAGCAAATTGTCACACGAATGTAATAAGAAATAATAATAATAATAATCAAGATGAATTAATACGACGGTTACCAGGATTATTCCCTACTATCCCTACTATCATACCTCCTTCTCACACATTGGCACCTACGACTCCTATAAGTACAACATCAAATGTTCCAAAAACTACCGATCAAACTCCTATTGGCACCTCATCTATTCCCGTAACTACATCCGTAGCGAGCCCTTTACCTTCTAATGAAGCACCTAAAATTATAGATCCGTTTAACGGACAACCCGCAAATAGTGATTTACCTACTCAAACTGGTATTCAAAGTGCTCCAAGTGCTCCAGTGGTCGTACAATCTACTATTATCAAAGAAGCTGCTCCTGCTCTTACTACTTTAAAACCTTCCTCCACTGATGTTGTCTATGTTACTAATAAATCTTCTAAAGGTGTATCTTTCAATTTTTGGGATATGGGATGTTGGATTTTGTTAACAGCTGTTGTCGCCTTTCTGTTTTTTTAAACAAGTGATATTATTATTTATTATGGAACCGTTGACTTGTTTGATTTCACGGAATTTTCAATTATTTAATTTAATGATTTTTGTCATTTTTCACGGGAAAACCATAGTGCAAATAATGTAATGTGTACCCTTTTTTTTTTTGAATCAATTAATTTAAAAAAAAAATGCAGAATTAGAAGGATTTTCTCGATATACCACATGGTTATTGATCAACTTCCAATTCAAATTTTGATAACAACTTTGACCCATTTAAAAATAACCATGTATGCTATTTTCATGTTCAAAAGAATACCTTATTCAGTCTGTAGTATTAAATTTATTTGTGAAAGAATGATGAAGTTCTAATAATACAAATACCATAGTCTAGTATCGTATTATATTTGGCCATGATAACTTACAATCCATTCATTTTTAAGTTTGTAACCATCTAAAATCGCTAAATTTGTCAAGAACTTAACGCGTTACATGGTCGTTTGTAATTATTCTCAGAACATGCAAAGTCGTAGTCTTATATCCTTCAATTGGTTTATGGTAGAATTTTCGGTGTTACCTTTGACCAAATCTGTTTCATGAAGTGAGTCATTAGACGGGATTTCTCTTTTTATTTTCTTTTTGATATCATCATATATTATCTTTAATAAATAATTTGTACGTTTGGATGCTGAATGCATAATGCGTAAACACTTTTAGTTTAAATTATTGCAATTGTCATAACAGGAAACAATGTATGCATGGAAGATTTTATTCTCCGAACATTCTTCGAATAACATCATAAATTAATAAATGACACAATTTCCTCTTAGTATTCATTTCTAAATTTTCTAAATATATGCGCACTTGATTATTTTTAGCCCTAAATGATCATAGAATTACGGGTCAGTGTGTCAAAAAAAAAAGAAGAATATATACTGTATATATACTGTATATTGTGTCATCCGAATGTGAAAAACGAAAAACGATATATTAATGGAATAAAAAAACCTAACAGGGTCTAAGAAAGAGGCGAAAGGAAATCTTACTAATTTAACTATGATATTAGAATCATTGCATCCTGTGATTAACAACTCGATCTACTTTTAATTAATAATTTATGTCAAAATTTTTATGTAATACTTTTTGTTAAAATTTTTATCAATCATTTTTTATTCTTATTAAAGAACTTCTTTTATTTTTTTTGTTTTAAAAAGAAAATTAAATTTGATTAATTTTGGATAGGAAAAATGAAATGAATCCCAATTTTCATTTATTTACGTAAAATATTATAAAAATTATTGACAGTTAACATTTTCACTTTTTGAAAGCAAAGACCATAAGGTCTAATATCCCTATCATTACCAATAACAAAATAATCTCCATATAAATCTGTTGATACTGTCTTATAGGCATCGGGTTTAACACGATTTTGAAACACGACTTTATATTTTTCTCTATCGTAAACAAAATCTTTAGCATAATATTTAGCGGCTATTTCAATATTCGGAGTAGAATAAATTCCATGACCAAAAACGAATCTTTTTCCTTTGCTCAATAAAAATCCATCCTTTGCGATTGAGTTCGCATTAAATTTGGCAGTACCATGGTAGCTAACAATCCATTCACCTTCCACAGATTCAAAGGGAGTCCTTCTATTTTGTACACCAAGCCAATCATTATCAGAAAATTGATCAAGAACTTTTAATGCGATTCGTCCCCATCCATTTGGTCGATTATACTTGAAATTTCCACGCATATAAGTCTCCCTAGAACAAATCTTACCAGTAAAGTCGTAATTGTAACGTGGATCCAAGAATTCGGGATCGAGAACATGTATTGCATTCGAACCTCCACGTAAATATGTATTTAAATAAATTGTAGTATCATTTTTGATTTTATAATAGCTCAATGTTCGATGTCCTTCAAGTGTCTTAAGGTTATAAAGTAAACATTGCTCATTCGGTGGAATTCCTTCAATTTCATAAATTTTATTTTTCAAAAAATTTACCGTGATATTCTCGTTTAGATTTTTAATTATTAAAGAGCCCCCAGAAAATTTTTTTATGAAAATATTTTCGATATTTTCCGCAGAATTTCCAAAGACAAGTTCCACAACCCCATCAGAAGTTTCAAAACCTTTGACCATACACGCTTCCTGAAGTGAATTGTAATCAAAGGATTTATACAATTGGTCAGGATTACTACTTTTTTGTGATAAATATTCATCATAAGTAATGATTGGTATTTCCATAATATTAGATAAAAAAGCGGCAACAAATGCATAAGTATTCATGTTTGAAATAAAAAAAAATGTTGTTAAATTTTGGGAGTAAGATTGTAACTTATTAATTTATTATATTTTTAAATTCTTATTGTTTCCAAAATCGGAAATATAAAAATAGGCATTATTCAATTTTAGTCATTATTATATTCTTTATATAGGAATGTATCTGAATATAGTAAGGCCAAGACGCAGTAATTTATTTTTAATTTTTATTTATCAGTAAATTTTCCGGTCTTGTGATTTGCACCGTTATGATTAGAAGACTTAATTTAGATATTGACGTTTCAACAATGGCAAAAATTTATGATCAAGAAATCTCTATTTAGATATTAGCGAGATAAGTAATAAATAATGTAAAAATCCGAGATAAAACTGCTCTTTGTTTTTGCAACTGATAATTAACAATGGCAAAATTTATGAACTAGAAATCTCTATTTAGATATTAGCAGGAGATAAGTAATAAATGATGTAAAAATCAGTTATAGTTCTTTGTTTTTTGCAACTAAAAATGAGCAAACCAAAAAATTACATTTTCAATAATACTTTTCCTGATTCTTATAAATTTGAAAATGTAAATGGTATAATTACCAACCAAATCTTCCTCTTCACAAGCATTGCATGCACTACCAAATATTCAATCATTAGAACTGACTGATAGTGAAACTGAAACACAACGTTGGTCAGATTCCGAAATCAAATCATTATTATCATACCTTTCAGAAAATTTTAACTTATACTGCACACAAAAAACAAAATTTTGTGCTAAAGCTGCTGCAATTAATATTGGAAATAAAAAAAACAGGTATACAAGTAAGATCTAAAATTCAATCGTTGATTACGAAATTTGAGGAAGAAAATCGTGAAGAAACGGGAAAAGGCAGATCCTGTTGGACATATTTTAATGAAATGAATGAGATTTTTGGAAACAGAGAAAATGTCCGGCCTGATTATTTATTATCTAGTATTAATGTAGATAAGGTATAAATTAATTTGATATTTCTTGCGATAACGATGATCTGATATAAAATTAATACATATAAATTCATTTTTTTTTTATTAGTCTGATATTGAAAGTGAGGTAGACAGTAATCTACTACAAAGCGTAATAAACGAAAGGTTTCTGAAAGTGATCGCCTTTATTTAGATGCTTTAGGAACAATTAACCAATCCAAAAAAATGGCAATCGAAATTGAACAAGAAAGGTTGAATTTCGAAAAACAAAAACTTGAAATTAAACAAAATGAAAAGAAGTTAGAAAGAGAAGTCATATTAAAAATAGAACAAGAAAAATTAAAATGGGAGAAAGAAAAGTTTGAAAAGGAACAAGAATTCAAACTCAAATTAGAATTAGAAAGAATGAATAAGGAATTTGAGTTAAAAATCATAGAGTATGAATTTAAAAATAATAATAATTTGCAATAATTATATTTATGTATTTATAATAAACCAATTTAAAATATTTTCGCGTTAAAAATTTTTAAAATGAATAAATAACACTTTGTGTAACTAAATCTTGTAATATTTGATAATTAAATTTTTTTTTACATTGCTCATCACTCCTTTCTTCTAAGATATCCCGGATTTTAAAAGAAAGTGATTATATTATTTTTTGGTGGGTTTTTCGAGTTTATTCTCATGGGGAGTTTTCAATTTTTCCTAGGCAGTATAGTATCTACGCAATCCTAATTAATTTTAAAATCATTTCATTAGTGATGATGAAAATTTTGTCTAGATCTATTTTCGTTCGACTAAATTTGCCGAGAAGAATAAGTCTCCTTCGATTACTTTAGATCGTTTAACTATCTTGTATTGGAGTGATGATTATGATTTGACATGATGTTATGGAGATAATTTCAAATACAATATACATTTGGCTTGGAAATTATTAAAACTCTCGAAAGAAATGTCTATTGCGAATTCATTTCTAAAGTCGTTATGTGAAGAATCTTATCATTTGTCAAGAGTTAACTCTCAAATCGTTCTCTTGAGGTCTTGGTAGTTATTTATGGAAATCACGTCTTATATCTTATCCGATGAATTTTGGATCACTGAGCAAAAAAAACGGATATATCTTGGCTGATACTCAAGAAGGTAGCGGAACGACTTGTGAAGATCTTGCTAATTTGCTGTTGCACTCGATGGAACAACTGATAATCTATCTCAGTCTAGTATAGTTCATTACGCCAAATTGGTTACGTTGTTATACAATTCTCTTACCAGTGTTATCAATCAGCTTAAATTACCAGTTTTGAAGAACCTTCATCTAATTTTCAGGATGATGAACCTAAATGGCTTGATTACGATATACTTTGCTCAAATTACAGGATTATGACGAGGAGCTTAAATTACTGATTACGAAGAAGAACTATTTAAATTACCTGATTATGATGTAGACTTTACTTTAAAAGAATCGATTAATGATAAACTCCCTGCTTACGATGAAAATGAGGAAGTATTTTAATTACAGGATATAATAATTTACAAGAATACGACGAGAATAAAAATTATCTAATTTTCAAGATCTTAATAATAATAATAAGATTCAAAGGTAATATTTAACGAGTGATTTATCCGAATATGGGTAAAAATATAATGAAGACGTCGCCTTCGATGACTTAAATAATTCTGGAAACAATCATGATGAAGATTATGAAGACATGATTCAACAATATTATGAAAATGATATTCACAAGATTTTGATGAGATTGAGGAACTGTTATCAAGGATCTTATAATCATGCTTAAACTGCAAACATCAAACAACAAATCTTATGTCAATTTTCTTCTAGATTTGGTTCGAACTTTCCCTCTTGTAAATTCACCGAGAGCTTGTTGTTACAGAATACTGACATGACCCATCTTTAAGCATCGCGATGCTCCATATTTCGTTAGTATCGTGAAGTACTGTAGTCATAATATGAGTGAATGTAAGATTGGTCGGTAGGTGGTTGACGTAAAGTGGCCTTTATTCATATTTTGCGTTCAAGAAAAGGGATTTAAACATTATCTTGAAATCCGTTGTTGTATTTGTTGAGTAATGGAATGTGAGCTACCGACGAACATGTTCAAATTGGAGGAAATACAAATATATTATAATATCATTTATCAATGATTAAGTTCCTTGGATCCGGATATTTCAAATGAATGCATATTTTACTTTATGATCCTTTGTTAATACTTTAACGAAGCTAACCTATCTTTTCATACATCCCAAATATTTTTCAAGACTGATGATACTTCTAATACCAGAGGAAATGAAACAATCATAATCTTTTAACTGGCGGGATCAAATTAGTATTAGAGAATGCTCTATCGGATATCAATTTAACTTCATCATCTGATGAGGTCAAAAGTTTAACAGGAACTTTTATCGATTAATAGAAAATATTATTACAATTTATATTAATAAAATCATATTATAAAAATAAATTATTTTAAGACTTTTTACTAGCAGTCATTACTTCGTTATAATATATTTATAAATGTAAATTACAAGACAATATCCATTAGATTTTGCCTTTTAATTTTTCCTAATTCTTTAATCTCTTGAGAAATTTCTGAATTAAAGTCAATACTATATTGAATTTGATGCATATCTGTATCCTCCGAAGTTTCCCATACATCATTCAATCGCTCTACTAAATTATGCATAATTAACGAAATTTCAATAAGATCCGTGGCCATTTTAGTATTCTTAGTTCTAAGTTCCTTTAATAGCTGGAATCTATTTTTTAACCTACCGAATGCCTGTTCTACAACTATACGTGTTTGACTATGCTTCTTGTTAAATCGATTTTGTCTATTTTCTAAAGGGTTTTTAAATGGTGTAATAATCATATTGGAAATCGGATAAGCAGAATCGCCTAATAAATAATCATTTTCTTCAAATAATTGGTTTTTGCAAAGGTAAAGTTTAGAATTTCGAAACACCTTTGCATCATGAGCCGATGCAGGATAACCAATATCATAGAATGTAAATAACCCACAATGATCAACGACAGCTTGTAAATGAAAATTGCATAACGACGTTTTCTTGTAAAATATACATCTTTATTCAATTTACTTGGGGCCTCAAATAAATTCATGTGAGATCCATCTAAAGCTCCAATAACATTAGGAAATCCGCGTTTTTCTTCAAATCCTCTATGTACTTCTTGACGATAATTATCGCGTGGCCAAATAATAGTTTGGGATTTTAATGATTTAAGAGCAACAATTATTCTTGATGTAAACAACAAAACAGTCCCTTCTGCAATTCCAAACTTGGAACAAATTTCCCATATGGTAGATTTTCCACCTAATCTATATAGAAGTACAGCCAATTGTTTCTCTACAGATGATTGTTTTTTTGGAAAATTTCGTGGTCACGAATTTTATCAACGATTTTCCAAAATGTTGATTGATTCATTCTTAATGTTCTACGAAATCGTATATCATCAATCATAATTAAATAAAATTGTTTCGTACCAATGGTTTGATTTAGGTTGTTTATAAATAACTGAAGTACTTTGATTTAAACGAGAAATAATAAGAGAAGTTAATAACTCATCATAACAAGAATCATTATTTATTTCATCAAGCATAATTGAGTCTAACGCATCTAAGGATAATTGAAAAGTAGGATCCATAATCAAAAAAATAAAAATATGACAATTTTTTTAATATTATTATTGTATGCGTACTTTTTTTTTTTTTTTTTTTGAAAATTAGAATTATTTTTTCAAAAATAATTTTTCCTTTATATAAAAGAAATGTTAATATTTGAATAAAGATGCCAAATTATATCGAATAAATCTATCTTGTCTTCTAAATCCGCTTGTATACAAATTGAATTACTAATTAGCGATATTTAAAATTATACTTTTGTCTTCTAATCATTGCAAATCACAAGACCGGAAAATTTACTGATAAATAAAAATTAAAAATAAATTACTGCGTCTTGGCCTTACTATATTCAGATACATTCCTATATAAAGAATATAATAATAATTTAAAGTTATACGTGATTAAAATAAATTTGGTTAGGAAGATTGGATAGAAGAATGAGTATAAAGGAACAATTGTTATTGTGTAATTAGGAAGATAGGGTGGAAGAATGGATCAATTGTTATTGTGTAATTAGGAAGATAGGATAGAAGAATGTATAAAGGATCAATTGTTATTGTGTAATCTTCTTGATTACCCCAAAACTGTCCTTTTCATAATATTTCGATTCATTCTATTTTATGGTGTTCTACGCCATTGTCATTTAATTGGCCATGCCAAAAAGGGAATTTTGAAATTTTCCGGAAAGTATTAAGCTACATAAATATTTTCTAAATTTTTTTTTGTTTTGATTGTTCTTGTGTGCTGTTTCACTTTGAAAAAGAGACGAATCATAGGAATATTTTTAAGAATGTAATACAAATATTTTTTTCGCTGAAAAAATAAATATAAATGTTTTACTGCAGGATATTGTATCACGTCTCTTATCTCCAAATTAAAATAAAAATAAATCAAAAAGTTTACTCATTGAGATTATTAGAAATGAAATTATTTAAATGGTTGTATAAAACTAGGACTGCGAAACAAAATAATAATAGTAATTTAGAAAATAATTCCTCAAAAGTCATTGACAAAATTCCTAAAGTAAAAAATAAAACTCAAGATTTATGGAATGTATGGAATTTCGAATATCAGGTAGATTATTTACTACCTGAAACCTTTTATTTTTTGGAATTACATTATAGAATTTGAAATTTGTAACCATTTATTTGAAAGCGGTATGTTACAATTACTTCTATCAAACTGGAGGAGATTAATGGAGTGAATAAACGAGCAGTAGTTTATTTAAAAGATTTAGAAAAAAGAAAGGAAGCATATGGAATATGTGGTGAATGCTATAGACCGGGCACAGGTTGGCATTGGTGTCAACCTTGTAATGCCAAAAGGTTTAAAGAAAATTTTAATAAATGGACAAGTGGGAATAAAAACGTCGATGAATTAATACAAGAATCGCAACTTAATGCTATCCACTATTCCAAATGTCTTGAATGGATACCTTTTGAACAATTTTCTACCGTCTCTTATATTACTAGGGGAGGTTTTAGTAAAATTTATAAGGCATATTGGTCCGATGGAAATATTGAATTTTGGGATATTAATAGACAAGGATGGCATAGGAACATAGATCAAACGGTCGTATTAAAAAGTTTAGATAATTTATCCGATATATGTAAAGATTCTTTAAACGAGGTAATTAAATTTGAAAATAATTTTTTATATAAATAATAACGGTATTTTTTTTTAAAAAATTTTTTAATGGATTTACCAGATTAAATCTCACCTTCAAATTTATTTATGGTGTATCGTTCCATGTTACGGCTTAACTCAAGATCCAATTATTGGGGATTATATGATGGTTTTAAAATACTGTAAAGGAGGAAATTTACAAAACTTTATTCAATCTAAAAATACACTTTATTATGATAAGATTTATGGTTTATCACAAATCGCAAGAGGTCTTTATGATATACATAACGTAGGGAAAGTTCATAAAGATTTTCATTCAGGCAATATATTGTTTAATAGTATTCCATATATTAGTGATTTGGGAATGTGTCAACCAGTTAATGAAAGTAAACAATCAGAAGGAATTTATGGAGTACTGCCTTATATTGCTCCTGAAGTGTTGCGTGGATACCAATACGTGAAAGCATCAGATATTTATTCGTTTGGAATAGTGATGAATGAATATCTTTCGGAAAAGATCCCTTATTGTAATGTTCCTCATGATGATATTTTAGCTGTTAAAATATGTAAGGGACTAAGACCAAAAATTGCTAATGAAACTCCAAACTTGCTTTCAGATTTAATTAAAAAATGTTTGGATGCTAAAGTGGGAAATCGCCCAACTGCTAAAGAATTATACCAGACTTTAGAAAAATTGAGTAATGAACAATTGAATCCTAATAGTGATATTTATGCTCAAATAGAAGAATGTAAAAGGATTAGAGCAAACATGTTTCAAAATGAATCAAATGAAAGTCAACCCAAATCTATTCAAACACATTCTCAAGCAATTTATACTAGTAGGTTATTAAATTTTAAGAATCTCCCAGATCCTGTAAATTCATATCCTTGTAAAATTTGTACAGGTAATGCTATTAAGTACTATTATCTCTTTCTATGTTTCCTTTGTTATTATTTTTTTTTTTTTAAAAAAAACCCCGAGTTAACACTTCTTTTATTTATAGTTTCTGAATGTTTAGATACTCAAATAAGTGAAGATATATCGTTTTAATATATTTATCAACCTTTATATGAATAAAGATAATTACAATGAGATCTTATGACCTTATAATTTATATATCAAATCATCACGTTCTTTGTGGATAAATTGGAACATTCAACCATTTACTTTGTAAGAATTTTGGACTAAATTCTCATATATAGAGTTGAAAAGGCATAAAGATTTAATCGCTCTTAATAAGTTAATATAATTTTAAAATTAACTAATGAACGTTAAGTAAGTTAAGTAAATCCAAGGAATGGTTATTCTAATATTGGTCTTCACCTTGGTGTTGTTAACATGTACATTCCGGAAAAATTTATTTTAAAATTATTTACATAATTATTGTGTCAATAGATTATTTTATAAAAATTTAAAATCTCGCATTGGAATCAAAAACATACAAACAAAATTTTATCGTTATATAATTTACCCCCAAAAGTCAATAGTAAGTAGCTGTACATATATATACGCATTAACAATTTTTCAATATCCAAGATATTGAATTCCGAATTCACACGTGAAACTTTATCAACTCTGAAATGATTTGTTTTTTGATAACGATTCAACAGTAAATATTATTATTCATAATATTAGCGCATATATATAGCGTGAGATATAAATATCAATCAATTTCTAAATATGATACTATAATCACAAAGACAAATATGAATTGAATTCTTTCTTTGCATAATGTGAATAATGAGTATCCCCGAAAACTTCACCGGTTAAAACAGCAGTCTATTTATGGATTAAAACAAATAAGAATTAAAAACCAGAACATATAAGACCTTTGCAATAATAAAGAGGGAGAAACTGCCAAAAATAATATGAGTTAATATTAAATCAACGTTTTCAGCCCGAATATCATATTTGACATATAAAAGTAAATTTAATATTTTTTTTGGAAATTTCCCAACTTTCTATTGCAAAGGCCCCACCACGGAATGACTTATGTTTGAATTTATTTATATGATATATTTTAATGATTATTATTACACGGTCTATTAGTACTATGCGAAATATATGTAATCTTCAATATCCTCGATCAATAACATACAAATAATTTATTCATTCAAGTTGTTTTATTGTCAAGGTTGTCAAAAAACGGTGTCAAATGGAATGTCGCATTTTGAAGTGATACAAAATTTCATGCAAAATAAATGTAGACATATTCTAGTAAATTCATTTTCAAAAAAAATAAAATAAAAAGATATGTAGAAAAACAAAGAATGCATGGAAATGTTCTAACTAACATTGTTTTACATACGGAATGATATAAATAAGTATTCCTTTTTTCCATATATGTTCCCAAACATTCCGATGATTTCTAGATATTTTACATAACAATAACTCTTAATTCGGGCTGGCAAAGTTTTATTCTTAGTATGAGGCCGGTTATTATATTGAATTCCGAGACACATAAAACGAGTCATTGAGCTTCTCTTTAAACGTTTGTTACGGGTTTTGGTATGTCAAAATTTCTCAACTTACACCTACTAGTATATGTCAGTTTAATTGCCAGAAATCTCGAAATTTCAATTCATGTATTCAAAAAATTTGGATTTGTTAAGAGTAACTATCATGTCATTGAAGTTATTAAATTTAAGATTTTATAAAGAAACAAATTTTCAAAATAACTAGATTAATTAGTTCATTTGATAGCAAATTCGGAATTCGGCACATTATCTCCTTTCGAACATTTTCTCGTAATTGATTGAAATACCTAGATCTCATATTCTCTTGCCCCTGAATTATCAATTCATGCTATATTGTGTGGACGGTTAGTTCAAACACCTACTTTCTTTGTTAAATTTAATTGTTAACATTCTCTCGTCTTTTACCTTGTTCATTTAACCTTTTTCTTTTGTGGCTTCTGATTTGGTGCGACTTTAAATGCAAAGTTCATTACACAATAGATATATCTTGATTTATTGATAAGAATCAATATACTATAGAATTCATCATTTAAACGTCCCAAGCAGACAAAAATAGATAATTGAGAAATAAACTAAGACAATTCGAAAATGTTCAAAAGGAATAATCTGAAGATAAAATGTCCTTGCTTATCACAGCAAGGAGTGCATCATCCAAAATACATTAATGCAATCACGGTTTTTTTTTTATTTTTAAAAGTAATCATGCGCAAATGCGCAAAGGAAATTGATACCTTGTTTGGAGTAATAAATACCGGTCTTAAATTTAAGAATTCCGATGGGTTATATATGTATAAAATATATATAAATATATATTTATTTATTTATTTAAAAAAAAATTTCGGTTCAAAAAATAAATAAATAAATTATCTATTCTTGACTTTTTTTTTAAAAAAAAAACATGAACACCTATGCACTCGTGGCCGCAGCCTTATCTAAAATTACGAATATGCGAATAGTCTCGCATGATGAATATTTAATGTTATTACAAAATGATAACAATTCCGACTATAATTATCAAATCTTTAATTATAATTCACTTCATAAACATGAAACATACTTGGTCAAAAGTACCGACTCTTCCAATCATTTCATCGCTGCGGAGGTCACTTCATCTGATGATGACATAGTTTCTTCACATGATGTTGAAATTGATAATTCCACGAATAATTTTTACATAGAAAATATTTTCATAAAAAAGTTTTTGGGAGGTACCTTAACAATCAAAGATCTAAATGTGAATTCTACCGTAAGTCAATTGAAGAATAAAATTTATGAAGCCGAAGGAATTCCACCGGACGATCAATGTTTAATTATCGGGAACATTTTCATAAAAAAGCTTTCTGGTGAGACCATAACGTTTAGAAACATAAACGCGAATACCTCCGTAAGTCAATTGAAAAATGTAATTTATAAAACTGAACGAATCCCATCGGAGGAACTATGTTTACGTTACGACAATAAAACACTTCAAGATCATCAAACTTTAAAACATTACGAAATCACAAATGATACAACAATTTATTTGACTTTGCGTATACATGGAGGATCTGTTACAATTCATATCCTTGATTTTGATTTCTTGGATCCTCCTTTCGATTTCGACTTTACAAATATGAAATGTTCCGGGGAATCTTATATGCGTGGAAATTACCAGTATCATCGACCATATGGTTGGAGACGTATCGCGTTAAAAGTTCTTGATCAATTTGATGACAATAGTTGGCTCGGGGTAAATAAGAGGGTAACGAACTTGGAATCGGTGGAAGGTGAATGGATTGTTAGCTACCATGGTACGACCCAATTTAATGCGAACTCAATCGCAAAGGATGGATTTTTATTGAGCAAAGGAAAAAGATTCGTTTTTGGTCATGGAATTTATTCTACTCCGAATATTGAAGTAGCCGTTACATATGCTGAAGAATTTAATTATGAGGGAGAGAAATATAGAGTTGTGTTTCAAAATCGTGTTAAACCCGGTTCCTTTAAGGTAGAATCAAATGGAGAAATTTTTGTTACTGATAATGATAGGTATATAAGACCTTATGGTCTTTGCATTCAAAAAGTTTAAAATATTTTTTCTTTTTCTTTTTCTTTTCTTTTCTTTTTTTTTTTATGCATATATTATTTATATCTCGTCTTTGCTACGCCACCTTTATTCCAAACAAATCCATGTATAGAAATGAGATCAAAAGAATATGTTCTATAATCATTTTCATTCATTGTAAGGGACATAAAATGCATAAAAAAATAAATTTTATAAAAAAAAATTTTAAGACAGGCATAATCACGTGTTGTATCAACTCACGTCGATCGTTAATTGACAATCCCTTTCCAAATATAGTTAGGTGCATTGTGTAACAACAAAATCTATAAATTTCTCACAAAATATAGAATATACTGTATATAAACTTTTTGTATTGTAAAAAAAATAAACATGATTTTAGGAGGTTACGGAATCGAGATCTTGGTGAACGATGACCCCCTTCGAGAATATAGCGAACCGTATGAGAATAGTAAAATGGTAATTCTGTACAGTGGTCTATATTTCTCTTTCATTTTTATGTTATTCATCGATGTATACTACCTTAAACTTTTTAGCAAATTACTACCAAGCAGAGTTATATACAAGGAATCAACGCAGACAAACGTTACGAAAGGTTTTTAACAATACTTGACATCTTAATTTTGTTCAATCTTTATTTGTTTTACCTTTTTCTTTATTGGTTAACGTATTTTTTAATTTTCTAGCGATAGGACCGTGTTCGTAGCGGTTCCAAAACCGGGAATGAAATTCACTGTCAAGATTTGGGCGGATTCGGCAAATTCCAAGAAGGCGTATCGAATTCATGTATACATTGATGGAATATGGGATCACGCATCTTATACGTTGACAGATTCACGTTCAAATATAATTGAGCATTTTATTGATGAAAAAGATAAGAAAAAATATAATTTTATATTCGCTCAATCAATGTGGTCGGATGATGTCTCAAAGGAGGTTGATGTTAAGGAGAATAACAATGGCAGATTCGGAAGCATATCAGTGGAATTTTTTGAGGCTACATGGTCACTAAAAGAGTATGCAAGGCCTTCTTATACTGTAAAACAAGCAGTCGTAACAGAATCTAAAAACTACACTGGTCTATCTTTTAGTACTCGATTTGAAGAGGCTCCAATTGATGAGAATGAGGAATTGGTACCAAGTCACGTAGGCGGGTCTTATTATGGATGGAAAAGTGCTGACAAACCGTCAGCCGTTCTCACGTTACACTATCGACCTAAAACGTGGTTAGAATATAAGGGTCTTACTCCTGATCCGTTCTATTCAAGATTGACCCCTGAACTGGAACCAGAAGTTGATTTAGATGAATATGGAAGAGATCGGAAAATTAATTATGATTCCGAAGAGGAGATCGAAAGAGAACGTGCACGTGTAAGGAAAAAAAGTCGCGTACACAAGTACATTGATTTTGATGATGGCATAAAGCGACGTAAAGTAGGGGTTGATGAAGTTATTGAGAGTCAAATTGTACCAGAAAAAGTTGTTCTTCCTAAATTATCGGAGAATAATAATAGACCTTCACTAAACAATCATCATAAAATTTCAGTAAATAATAATAGATCTTCGGTTAACAGAAATAACAATAATAAACCCATTGGGAAAAGTATTCTCAAAAAGGTTGATAAAAGCGTTCCAGATGCATCAACGGTTAAATTTGCAAGATATTATGAAGAAATTGTTGAAGAGACAAAATTTATTGATATTGAAGTGGACTCGAGCAACCCAATTGAAGAAATAAGACAGAATAAAAAACTTCGAGAAATTATAGAAATTCTGGATTCTGATGAGGAAGCATAATTTTGGTTGACAATATGTGTAAGTAACATACAAACCTGTATTTATATAACTCTTTATATCTTTTTTTTATAAATATATGTTAACCAACCTTTTTTTCTTTTTTAAAAAAGATATATATATATTAATAGTCAGTGATTTAATTGTCAATTACCCATTTGAATGCATGAATGAGATTTAATAGATGATATATAAATATATAAGTCGATTAAATAAATTAACAAATCAATAATTTTGTTTTATATAATGGAATATCCTTTTGTTTTATTTATTTATATATTTCGTAAGACATGAACGGGAAAAATTTAATTTATAACAATAAGATCATCTCTACGACATTGACAACAATCTTAATATCTAATGCTAAAAAATATATATACATCTCCCTACGAAACTGTACAATTTAATTTTTACAAATTTTGTTAATAATTTAATATATCAATTTGCATCTCTCCAAGCAACATAAACTTCATCGGTTCTAAATCTAAGTAAGAAATAATAATAATAATTAATAAAGGAATCTATAATGATGATAATTTCCAAAGCAAATTAGATTCACATACCTTTGAGTACAAGTTGATCTTTCTAATGGAGTAATAAAACCAGTTCTATAAGCAAGCAAACCAGCATGGGCTATCATAATTCCATTATCAATACAAAACCTTTCGTCGGTAGCAAAAACTTTTCCATCACGTTGTTCAACCATTTGTGCCATCATTTCTTGTAATCTCAAATTACATCCAACGCCACCAACAATTAAAACCTCTTTACTACCAATATGGGCCATGGCTCTTTCAGTAATTTCAACCAACATGGCAAAAACAGTTTCTTGCAAAGAGAAACACAAATCTTCAGGGGAACACGATTGTTCATTTTTTATGGTTTCTATATTTGATAAAATCCCTGAAAATGATACGTCCATTCCCTTTACGGTATAAGGTAATTCGATAAACTTTTTTCCTCTAAAGACGAAAAGATATTTTTTTTTATTTTATTTTTTA
Organism: Funneliformis geosporum; assembly: GCA_946474995.1. Taxonomy (NCBI): domain Eukaryota; kingdom Fungi; phylum Glomeromycota; class Glomeromycetes; order Glomerales; family Glomeraceae; genus Funneliformis; species Funneliformis geosporum. Next base: position 25,798 of record CAMKVN010000216.1, read on the forward strand.
AATCAAAGAAAATAAAGGGAAACATTACTTACTTCTTTGCGTGTTGTTCAATGTTATAACCTGGACTTGGGTCATTGGATAAATTTAATATTCTTGCAAATCTATCTAAACAATTACCAACCGCAATATCGAGAGTTTCTCCAAATATTCGATATCTACATATCATCTCTTCAGTCAATCAATCATATTCAGATTCTAACATCATTGAATTAACCTTTCTCACCTGTGCTCTGAATATGCGATTACTTGAGTATTTCCTCCACTAACATATAATACCACAGGATTATCGGCTCCAGTAATTTCCCTCCCCATTTCAATATCTTTAAGGATCAAGCAAGAGATCGAGTTAAATGAAATAAATTAGACATTGAAAAGAAATGAGACACATTTGCTTACGTCCTATACAATGATTTACTCCTACAATTGGCTTGTTCCATAATAACGCCAAAGTTCTAGCGACAATCGCAACAGATACTAAGGGAGCTCCCATTCCTGGTCCTTTTAATTTCATAAAAAAATCTTCATTTTAATCGCAAACTTTCCTTGAATTGAATCAGAAAATAAATCCTATTCATCCTATTCATCATACCTTTGGTATAACAGATAACATCGATATCCTTAATTTGAACATTAGAAGTTTTTAAAGCTTCTTTAACTACCGGTATGATATGCTCCCTATGATGAACAGCAGTATCCCTCGGTAAAAATCCTGTTCCTGGCGGTGTAACATGTGTGTGCCTTATATTTGCTAATATATTTACTACGCCTGTTTCAGTACTGTGTTCGATAATGCCTATTCCTAATTTATTTGCTGAACCCTCAAATCCAATCGCAATCATTTTCTTTTAATTTTCTGAAAAATGACCGGAAAAAGAAATCAAAAAAAAAAGGGTGAAAACAATATTATATATATAGTGAGATTGTGTCTATCATGTGACATTGATCAAAAAAATTTTAAGCCACCAAATCTATTTTCCTTTTTTTTTATTTTTTGAAATTATAGGATCTGAAGAAAAAAATTTTAAAATCAATTTCATTCTCCTGAAAAACAGAATTCGCATACAACATGAGCTTCAGAATTGAATTCCGCAATTAGTAAATTAATTACGTAACCAAGAGATAGTAGTAAATCATCCATTTTTATAAGCATCACGGTTACACTGAATCATGGCGTCAATCTAACATAAAACCAAACCTCCTTCAACATCCAATAAATACATTTTCACACCTACTATATCCAAAATTATAAAAAGGATACTGGTTATGATTACAAATTTATCAAATATTTGATTACAAGATAAAAATTTACGTGTTATAAACCCGAAATTCCAAACCATCAAATGTAATTATTAAAAAGGGATCGTGTTTATCAACGAACATTTTGAAAAAAAATTCCCATAAAAATTTTCACTTTTGTTTACGTTATCGAGATAATAAATATTTTTTTTATAAAAAATAAAAATAAAAAATAAAGAAATAAAGAAAGACGGGAAGAAAGTTAGTAGAGAATATGAGTACACAAGCCTTTGAAAATAAAAGTACCAAGGGGTTGAAGTTTGGATCTTCGAAGTAAGTTTTTAGTCGTTTACACGTCAAAAAAAAAAGATTTTTCGATTATTGTTGATTTCATCTTTTATCAATAGTGATAATAAATGTGTAAACATTGAAATCGATCCTCATTTATCACAAATTAAACGTGCAAGTAACAGAGGTATTTGGCGAATAATCTTTATGCCATTCGTTCAACTTAAAATCGATTTTATTAATTAGATAATATAAAATTACCCCTTCCCAAAAGTGGAATTCACGAAGGAAATGCTCGATATAATTGATAAAAAGCTCAATAATTTGGAAGATGATAATACACATCATCGTAAGTATAATATATATAGATATATATTTTAAAAAAAAAAAAAATTTTGTTCTTATAATCATGAAATTATTCAAATTTTCTTGATAAGGTCATTTGAAAGATGAATCGCTTACTCCTGATATAAGATTGGATACTCCCGTAAGTACTCCTATCGATACCGAATGATAACTGTTCATAAAAAGACTGTTAAATGCTATCCAGAGAGATTTAGGAAAATGTACTTTGCATAGTTAGTTTTACAGCTAAAAATTTCGATTATACATATATATATATAAAAAAATTAGAATAATGAATAGGTTTAATAAAATCATTAAAACTAAAAAAAAAAAATTGTGGTTTAAGTAGAAAGGTAACAAAGAAGAGTCTTAAATAAATAAAAAAATATTTGTATTAATAAATCGAGATAAGCAGTTTATAACTTGTTAATTTAATTTATAAATAATTTTTATTTAAAATTTTTTATTGAATTTAATAGTCCAGGACTTAGGTTAAATCTAATATTTTAACTTATTAATTAAAAAAACTTTACCGAAATTTTCCAGCTCTATTTACAATTACGTGCATGGTACACAAATTTTCAATTTTGAATAGCTAACAAATATTTGTGTATCACGTAATTAGAAGGTGATGAAATCATCCATGAATGGTCAGTTCTTTACAATAAAGAGGATTATCTTTGATATAAGATCACAATTGATTTACTAGATGAATATTCCCGATAGCATTACTACAAATTCGTTTTCGTCTATCTTCTGATAAAAAAAAGAATGTTCGAAAAACGTATAGAGTTGTATATAAACGTCCAGAAAAATGTCAGGTCTTGTAAAATTTGCAATCGAGCGATTGCGGGTTTTTGGATGTTTTTCATGTTTTTCTGAACGTTCTTTTTTGTATATATATTTATCAGAATGGTTATATATTTTATATATTACAGAATATTACAGATTTATTAGTCACGACATCTCGAAAATACAGGATTCTACTTTTCGAATCTTTGACTATCAATTTGGGTTTTGGACAACAAATAAAAATAACAATTAATTACGTTAGTATATTCATTAAGGAACGCATCATCACATTCAATGTTAAAAAAAAAAATCTTAAAAATCATATTAGCATATTAGATAAATTTACGAATACGGGACATCAAATATAAAAAATAATGATTTATACTGTAAATAATGTCTTCCGGCAATCCGTTGTATCAAACTTTTAAAATTCAAATATAATAAATTATAATACAAAAATATAATTAATCGAAATATGTCCTTTAAAATCTTTATTAAAAATAAAGTGATAATCCTAACTATAACTTAACAGTATACTGGATCAATCCCTAATGCCAAACTTACCTAAATCTAAAACTCCATTTCTAATCCTGACTATTAATTCTAATTTCTAATTCTAACTTTTACTCAGTTTACAAATTTAAACTAAGCATTAAACAGTTATTATATGCAATGTTTTTGATATATGATTAATTGCAATAATCTGATTACACACAAAAAAAAATATATTTTTAATATTTTATACTTTTTAAAATTAAAACTTATATATTAAATAAAATAACAATTTAATAAAACTTTATTCATTATATTTAATTTTAACTTTTAAATTTTAAAATAACATAACTTTAAAAAGCTTACTTATGCTTTTATTAAAATTTTTTTTTATATTTACCAAATATCTTTTAATAATTCAGAATTTTTTCTATAAAAATTCTGATGATAATAATTATCACTTAGACTGTCTAGCAAAAAAAGTGTTAATTTTTTTATAAAATGATTAAATACTATTTTGAGTAATAATAATATTATTAAAGCTTTAAAAATCTTAGTTCAGTTTAGATTAAAGGCCAATCTGATTTGATCTAAAATTTTCATATTAGTTCACTTCAGATTATAAATCCAAAAAATATCAATCTGAACTAAACTGATCTAAAACCCAATCTAAACCAAAACTTTTCAGATTAATCTGAAATTTCAGATTATTAACGTTAAATACTAATAAAATCCCTCTAATAGTTCAAATACAAATTTTTATTAATATTTTTTAATAAAAGTTATTTCTAACAATTCAGATGTGACTTTATTAAAAAAGTTACACCCAAAGTATCAAAGGTGATTTTTATTATAAAAATAATCTCCAAACTGTCAAATGTAACTTTTATAATAAAAGTTGTCTCTAAAAGTATAAATATGATAATAAAAGCTACTTCTAACAGTTTAGATGTAATTTTATTAAAAAATTGCATACAAAATATTAAAAGTAATTTTTATTATATAAAATATAATAAAAATCACAGTCAAACTGTTAAAAATAACTTTATTTATTAGTCTGAAGCATTAGCAAAGGACTATATATGTCTACGGGCTGTGTCCCGTTATTTCCCACTCCTCATATCATGAGACAATTACACAGTTACACTAATTTCTAAATAAATTAGGTAAATATCCATCCTAATAAAAGTCATATCTAATATCTAAAATAATCTTTCAAAAAGAAATAAATATAAAAAAATTTTATTTTATTACAATTTCGTGTTCTTTCTTTTGTTAAATAGATCAATTTATCAATTATTATTATCGTTTAGAATAAATAAAATGAAATATAAATATAAACAATATAAACGTAACCCTTTCGTTCGTCTGAATTATTTTTTTTTGTTATTATTGAAGTATTGTTGATGTAAATTTATTGTTCATTTTCAAGGTATCATAGACTTACTTTTCTGTAATTTTCTACAATTCTTAATATGTTGAAGTTTGCGATTGATCATTTTTAATTTCGCCCATAATCACGTATAACTTGTGAGAAGCTCCAGACTTAACAACGGTTCCTGTTTCCCTAGTTATTTTTCTAATAAAAGTCATACTGTCAGTTTGGTTGTGACTTTTATTATTATTTTTTATAATAAAAGTTGTATCTAACAGTTCTGATATAACTGATATTATTATTTTTCTAGTATTAATGGTTCAGTATAACTATTTTTATAATGAATGTCATATGCGAACTGTTAAAAGCAATTTTATTAGTATTTTTTAAATAAAATCATCTCTGATAATTCAAATTTGACTTTTATTTGATTTTTTTAATAAAAGTTATTTTTAGTAATTCAGATATGACTTTTATTAGTTATATTTCTAATAATAAATACCTAAAAATTTAAAGGTGTTTATATTAACTGAATTTCAAATCAATCCAAAATTTTCAAATTGAATCCATTTAATCAGGAAGGTAAATTTTAATGATTTGTAATTTTTGTTTATTTTTCATTTGAAGATCTATAAAAATTTTTTATCATAAAAGCCTTGATAATTAAAAATATGTTTAGAAATAGAAGATTTGACTAAAAAACCTATTCTTCGATAATTTTGAGAGTAATTTTCATTTAATAAAAAAAATTTATATAAAAGATCAGGTAACTTAAAATTATTACAATAAAATATGATTGTTGTATGGTTAAATGTGTTTCTGAAAGACCAAGCATATCAAAGTTATAAAGTGAAAAAAATTGTTTAATTTAATTTCTTTTTTCATTTGAAATACAATTTTAATATTATAAGTTATTATTTTAAAATTGTTAATCTCTTCATTTAATTTGTGAAAGAAAGATATATTTATTTGTTATATAGTTTTCATTAGGTATTATTAGAATGTGTTTGTAAAAATTGCATCATAGTGTCTTTCATAATTTTGAGATCATTTTTAGTAATGCTAAAATTATCTTATAAAATTAAAATTTGGTTTTCTTGTTGATTGATCATTTGGTCACATGATGTACTATATAGCACTGCATATAGTATCCCCCTAAAAAAGTATCTCCCTTAATTAGTATCAAGATACTATTCAATTGTAAATGCTGATTTTTTTGAGAAGTATCCCGGTTTTAATCAAAATATTTATTTATTATATTTATTGAATGTTTATAAAAAAAATTTCATTTACATTACTTAATCAAAATTAAATTCACTAATCATCTCATATATTAGCATGATTTGTTTCTTGTACATCATAATAATCATCAACATTTCCTTCTCTTTGATCTACATTATCTATTTCTATCCTACCATTTGATTGACCTGATTGTTCAAGATGATTATAATTAAAGATTAATTCATCTTCAGTTCCATCGCGTTTATTAGAGATGCCATAACATTTAAAAGCTCTTTGAATTAAATTAATATCAATAGCATTCCATGAATTATTAATCCAATTTACTACAGTTTCATACGAAGGTCTTTTGATATTACCAGCAAGTGTTAATTTTTTAACAGAATCAGCCATCCAATTGTTATAATTTCGTCACATCTATAAAATAAGATAAAAAAATAAAAATGATTATTAAATTATTTTTTAAAAATCAATATATATTAAGTTTCTTACCTTTGTTTTAAATGATTTATTTACTGAAACATCTAAAGGTTGTAGGCGAGATGTTAATCCTTCAGAAATAATAGCAATATTAGTATTTTTTTTACCAAAACGTCTTTTTACAGAATTAACAAGATGTGCAGAAAATGAGTCCAAAACTAGTAATGATAATGGATTTGAAAGTCTTGTATGCTTAATCCAAACATTTTCAATCCAATAAAGCATCTCATTTTCATTCATCCATCCAGTTGGATTAGCTCAGACAATAACTTCTTGTGGAAAATTACCTCGCAGAATTTTTTTAAGTTTGAAAATTACAAGAGGAGGAAGTTTGGTTCCATCAGCCATACAAGTTAATACTACTGTAAAATTTGATTTTTCATGTTCTGTTATACGAATGCTAACAGATCGCATTCCTGCTTCATCAATAGTAGTATTACTTAGCAGATTAAATGTCATTGGAGTTTCATCCATATTACCAATTAATGTTAAAAGATAATCATGCTGAATGCGTCTATACATAATAAATGCTAAAAATTCCTACTGCTTTTCATTTAAATTATTTGGTAAATGTTGTGCAATAGTAGTATGACATTGATTACTCAAATTGTTGTGAATCATTAAACCATTTACCCACTTGTTGCTAAAAGTAAAAGATTGAATATTAGGATATATAGATTGCCATTGACTTTATTGTGTAAATGCTTTGCCTTTCATTTGTATCATACTTCGCAAAACTGTTTGTTGATTATTTTTTCTCTCTTTTATCTATTCAACTAAAGCAGTTTCTAAAGCAGGGTATTTTGGAGGTGAACCTTTATTTAAACGTTTTACACCTGGTTGAGCTTTTAAAAGTTGTGGTTTTTTAGATATCCAATCTCAAAGTTGCTTTATTTTAATATTAAATTTAGCCGCAGTCTTATTTTTACTATGCCCATTTTCATAATATAAAATAACTGCTATTTTTCACGCACATTCTATTATCTTCATATCTTTTCTGTTACAATTGCACGATTTGTTCTTTTATTTATACATGGACCCATTAAAAAAAAGTTAAATGATAGTTTAAGTTGTATAAGTTGTAAAGTTGAAAAAATAAGATGTGAAAAAAATTATAAATAAAAAATCGCATATGCTATTTAACAAAAAATTTAATGATGATCATTTGATCATTTAAATTGTGAATTGTTAAAATATAGAAAATGAATAAAACGAATTGTTTAAAATGTTAGATATAGCGATAGTTTTTGTTAAATTTAATAATATTTATTATTTAATGTTAAAAATATTATTTAATAATAAAAAAATGCTTAAAAAACTTATTTGAATATTTAAAACAAAGTATTGAAGTCATTTTTAAAAAAGAAATTATTTATTTCAAAGTTTTAAAACTTGAAATGCTGAGAAAGAAAAAAAGTTTTTTATTTTTTTATTTTTTTCTAACCTTTGCAATAGATGATCTAGTTACACTATAACGATAATTAGTACCTTCCTAGTATAGTACTTTACCCCTTACACAGTACCCCCCAGGGGTACTATTTGAGCTAATCCAATTTTTTTGATTAAGACTGGGAATACTGTATGCAGTGCTATATAGTAGATGAAAAAGACATTGAAGTAGAAAAATGATTTTGAATAGAAATAAATTTATTTGAAAAGAAATAATTATTTTCATTGAAAGCAAAATAGTTTGAAAGTAAATTATTGATTGGGGTTGGACTGCTGATATGTAATTAATTTTCTACTCAGTTGATAGTATAAATTTGAATTTGTTTTAATTCAATATATGCATTCTGAATTTTGATTAGTTCATTTAAAATTTATTTTTTAAAAAGATCAGTTATTCCATCTAGAACTCTGAATCAGATTAGGTTAATCTGTGTCCTGACCTGATTTGACCTAAAAAATTCAGATCAAGTAGACAAATTTTCAGTTCAATATCAGGTTGAGTCAAACTTATGATCTGATCTAATAAAATTCAGATTAACTAATCAAATTAATAAAATAAAATAATTAAAATAATTTTTTTTGATCTATTTTTTTTTTAAAACATCTTTAATTTTATTTAATATACTTTCTTTTTATATTTTAATAAAATTGTTAATATAATTGTTTTGTAATTTATTATAATTAAAAAATTAAATTTTAAATTATAAACATTTTTTACAATTACATTATTCAACAAATTAATATTAATTTTTTTTTATCTGTTTAATTACTTCAAATAGATGGTTAAGCACTTTAGTTAAAAGAAATTAACTTTTATCATATAAGTAAAGTTATTCAGCAAATTTGAAAATATGTACATATAAAATTTTATTATGATTGGATTAATAATTATAATATTATAAACGTTTTTTATAATTATATTAGTAATCACCTGATTTGCAGAATTATCACAACTTATAATTTTAAATTCTGCAGTTAAAATAATTATATTAGTATTTTTTTTAAAAAAATAATTAAATTAGATCAATATTTTTTTATATTTTTTTTAAAGAAATATTAAACAAAATTAATAATTGTTTAATTTCCTTTTTTAGACAGGTCAGATTAGGTTAAATGTATATTTAATTCAGATTAATTTTATGTTTGACCTGACTTGATCTTATCAGGTCAGATAAAGACAATTATCTAATCTGACCTATTCAGAGCTTTAATTATTACTATAACAAATTATTTAATATAATAGATGATTATTAAAAAAGAAAAATACAAATAATTTTAATATGATATAATTAAAATTAATTTATGATGTCATTTTATAAAATAACTTTTTTAATGATAAAGTTAAAGTTATCTTGAAGTAATTTTGATAATACAAAAATTGAAATTAATCTTAGATGAAATAATTTGTAATAATAAATATAAATTTATTTTTAAAAGTTTTTATAATTGAAAATAAAAAGAATGGCTTTGTTTTAATACAAAACAGATTTTTTTAGTAAACAAAAAAAAAGTAAGAAAATTTATTAAAAATTAAAAAAAAATATTAAAAACCTCACAATAAAAATAAAAAAATTAAAAAAAAAATAAAAAAATTGAAAATCTCTGATAAAAATAAATAAATTAAAAAAATATTGAAAATCTCTTGATAAAAATAAAAAAACAAAAAAAATTAAATTTCTTACTCTTTATATTTCAACTACTGATTTACTGTTAATATATGAAAGATAGTAAGTAAAAAAGGGGAAAATCTAAATTTTATATTATTAAACCACTTGGTTAATCTCGATCATGTGCATAAATTTGGCTTAATAATAAAAATTAACAAAAATTTTGGATTTCACCTTTTTCTACTGACCGCCTTCCATATTACAGGCTCTCTTTCAATAATGTCTCATTACTAAAAAATGTAAAAATACTTAATATAAATTTAAAAATTCCTAAAATTTTTATTAAGAACTATCAATTAAAATATTTTTAATAATTATTTAGCCTATTCTAAAATTGTTTTTATTATACCCTATAAATAATATGTATAAGGAAAGTATACGGAAATAATACGTTTAAAAAACGTATAATAAACGTAGAAAAATAGTATAATAAATTCGTAAATATTTCTGTATACTAGATACTGAAAATCGTCTTTTTCCGTATGCAAAAAAATACTGAATTTATACGTCTAATCAGTATAATGTATACGTAATTTTTGTTAAATTTTATACGTTAAATCAGTATATTGTATAC